>WOGR01001046.1:0-21430 GCA_015342045.1 Leptinotarsa lineolata
CGCGATTGCCATTCGATCTCCCTTCCAGAGATCCTCACTTTCATGGCCGGAGAAGATAGTGCTCTTCCCATGGTCATCGCCTGAGTTTTATCCGGGTTCACTCTGATCTTCCACTCGAGGTACCAGCGCTCGAGCTCGTCCAATGCGCGTTGCATGTAGACGATCCCGAGCTCCCGACCCATGGAAGAGGAGAGGAGAGCCGTGTCGTCGGCGTAGAGGAAGACCTTGACTCGCTCAGTCCTAGGTAGGTCACTAGTATAGAGCGAGTATAGCATCGGAGAGAAATACAGAGATTCTAAATAGTATGCATGGTATATTATCGAAGATAAAGTTCGTCAATTTTATATTTCTAATAATTACAATAATTCTTGAATTCAATTTATAGTTCAAATTGACTTTTTGAAATATCAGAAGCGGTCAACCGATTTCAAATTGATATTGAAATTTAGGTTGGATATTTCGTTTTCCACATAAACAAGAGTAGCCCATTAATTCGACCACTGACTAGACAATCATTTGAATAGAAAATATGTTGTTATATATGAAAAAAAATTCACGACATATAGATTGAACATGAAGAAAAAATCAAACAACAATCTAATCGTCGTGACTAATAGAGAGAAAAAAACGATTAGAGACTGGTGAGAAGAGTTCATAATAGTGTGAATGTGAATTCATATTATGATAATATCGTGTGTGGTGATAGCTGTAATTATAAACTTTTGAAAAATATTAATTCCACGGAAGCTCGAAAAACAATTGTGCTACTGGATCCTATTACTTCATGAGCTGAGCAGATCTTACTTATTCTTCCAATTTTGCTTTGGAATTATTCTGTTTTTTGGTTCTTCAATTAGTGCTACACTCAAAAGAAAGGTGAGTTTTTGAACTGTTCCCCTCTTTTTTCTACGTCTTTCCACGGATCATTTCCAGCACCGTTAATTTTTTACCTGTAGTTCATGGTGCTTTCGTCTTTGTTCCCAGTTTGACAATCTCTCATAGGATGATCACCAGTAGTCCAAAGTCACAATATGCAGTGTCATACATAAAGTTCGTGATATATGGAAGTTAATTTTATCATCTGATATAATGAAAATTTTACTCCGTAGTTGGTTCCTGCTTGAAAAATTAGTGATAACATCCTCTTTCCTTTTGTCATGTGATACTCTGAACCTGTCAAATCTGATTGTTTTTTTGGGAATCCTAAAAAACTTTGTTTTATTGTGAAGTTCGAAAAATGCCAAAAAAATTGCTCGGATTCCAATTTCAAACCTTGGCTCAAAATCTGAACTCTCTACTGTCACTTTTAATTTTTTCAATTTTTTTTCTATTTTTCGAATCTTCCGCTCCAGTGATTCGAACCAAACATGATTCAAATTCAACTTTTGAAGAATACAAGACTTTAATGTAATATCTTGATCGGAAAAAACCAACATTGCCTGTTACCAGAAAAAGGAATAAATGCACCTCCAGAAATTCGACTCTGTTGTTGCAAAGTTCATCTAGTTTTTTCATTTCATTGTTAATTCGGATTTTCAATGTATAGACGTTAACACGTCGGTAATCTAACACGTCAGTAATCTAATAAAAGGAACTGCAGACTGGGCCAAGCGGACAAGTCAGCTGTGGCAGAACACGCACTTAGTGAAGGAGACCACATATTTTGTTTGAAACACAGAACTAATTGCCTCCAACAGGGATACTATAGCCGACTGGTACGGAAGGCAATAGAGATCCACAAACACACGGAGAATTTCAATAAAAAGAAAGAAGTGGTGAACCTCAATCGAATATGGAACCCCATTTCAATGAATTCGATAATAACGAACAGAATGACAACAGGTAGCAAGAGTGTTGATGTTCGAGGTACAAGTACAGATACAATCACAGATACAAGTGCAAGTAGAAGTACAGGTACAGGTATAAATACAGATACCAATACAACTGATTACCTGACAAGGCATTAATACGCTTTACGAAGCCTGAAAGTTAGTCATCGGATAGCAAACCATGATGATCAAACCTCTGAAAAAGCTAACCACTCGCGCCAGCGAAACGTCAGGAAGAAATTCCAAAAATACACGTCTTTCAAACTCGGAAAACAGTGTCACTGAAAACGTATTTCTCTTTATTACTAATACACTCGTATTCCTTTTTCTAATAGATTTCCATCCAGGTTGATTATTTTTCTTACAATAATTCAGTTACAAACTAACTCAAAAGTTTATACTCTTCTGTAAACTAAACATTGATCTACAGTTTCATAACCTTTTAAAAGACTTTAGTTCTAGCAATTTGTACTGAACATTATATAAAATTTCATGATTTTTAACATTTCACTACTAATGCAACATATCGGGTAGAAAATAGTTGGTACCGATCAAATCGAAATGAAATTTCCCCTTGATAGGCTTTTGAAAAAAAAATTGATTATGGTTAATGTTTAATTATTGCGTTCAATGAATCGAATTGTTTTGTGTATAGATTTTCGTAAATTTGTAATTTACAAATAAGTTTTCTGTACAATGTTATCCACACAAGACGAAGTGGAAATCGTTCTTTCATGTGATGAGATGTTGTATTTTTAGTCATCGGCAACCAGAAAGGAATAATATTCACTCCAGTACCGTGGAAAAAATATTGAAAACATTCATTAAAACTGGCTTTGTGGAAAATTGTTTTAAAAAACCACACAACCCAATAAAGTATAATAAAGAAGAACAACTCAATGGTTTAGGTTATCTGCCTTTGAATATTCAACAAAATTTGTGGTATCAGCGCGACGGGACATCGATCCATCAAATAGTAAAAGTGAAACAGTGTCTCAGTCAGATGTTCAGGGGCAAAGTAATAGGACGAGATTGTGGAAAGATTATTGGTCACAAAGATTACCGAACTTATCTCTGATGGACTTTTCTCTATGGAAAATGAGGAATGAAAATTTTCTATGTTTTCACCACTTTTATTCGTAACTAAAGTTACTGCAGTTTCGTCCTATGAAGAAATTTTCAAACTTTTACATCAAACTATGAATGAATTATTACATAACCCCTTATATAGTACCACTCTAGATAATCACCGAGGTACCTGAATTATTTCTACCTGGGACAATGTGGGTACACTAATTTGAAAACCGGTGAGTAAACTAGATCAATTTGATCATTCAATAGATTGCACCCGCATATTTTATATTTGTGAATTTCCAAGGATTCAAAATAACTGAGTTTCCAACCTTTGCTTGCATAGTGCAAAATTTCCGTATCGTTTAGATTTGAAAACTTGTGGTTGCATTCCAAGGAATGGTTCGAAAATGTCGAATCATTTTTATATAGTCTGAAGGACCTTCCATGTTCAGCATACCGTTTTGAGGAATTTCGACCACATTGTCCGACATAAATACTATTACACTCGGGACACTCTAGCTTATAAACTCCAGATTTATCCATCTTGTCCACTCTATCTTTGACATTGAGAAGGAATTTAGATAGCCTGGCATGTGGTCTGAATGCCACTTCCACATTGTTATTTCTGAAAAAACCCGCAATTATCTCTGTTATTTTTCCAAAATATGTTAGAGTTACAAATTTCAGTTATTTGGAATCCTTGGAAATTCATAAGCATATAAAATGCTGGTGCAATCTATTTAATGATCAAATTGATTTAGTTTACTAACCGGTTTTCAAATTAGCGTACCCACATTGTTCCAGGTAGAAATAATTCAGGTACCTCGTTGATTATCTAGAGTAGTACTGTATAAGGGGTTATGTAATAATTCATTCATAGTTTGATGTAAAAGTTTGAAAATGTCCTCATAGGACGAAACTGCAGTTACTTTAGTTACGAATGAAAGTGGTTAAAAAACATAGAAAGTTTTCATTTCTCATTTTTCATGACGATCTCTCACCATGTAGTAACGGCTTCATCCATCAATTTATTTTCTCTATGGGTTCATCTGAAACAAAAAGTATATAAACACAGATCATTTGCAAACAAAATACATTTAGAGAATACTATTCGGGAATGTTGTGCTAACATAAATCCCCTAATTTTCAAAAATGCCACAAAGTCTGTTAATAAAAGGATCCAACAGTCACACTATTGGGTGTATACAGCATCGAAATATCTCGAATTCATCTGAAGCTCAAGGGAATACAAATCTGCTCAAGAAAGGATACGAGTTCAATAAGAATCAAGAGAAAAACGTTCATTCAATTATTTACATACATTGAAAATCCGAATCAGTTCCACAATGAAATGAAAAAACAAGATGAACTTTACAACAACAAAGACGAATTTCTGGAGGTGTATTTATTACTTTTTCTGGTAACAGGTCAATGCGAATATTTTCTGGGCAAGTCTTAAAGTCTCGTATTTTCCAAAATTATGAAATTTTAATTATAATTTATTCGAAACCATAGAACTAAAAAATTTTTAAAAAGTGGAAGTGACAGTAGAGGGCCTAATTTCGAGCAAGGGTATGAAATTAGAAACTGAGCAACTTGTTTCTTGCCATTTTTCAAAATTTACAAGGAGAAATGATTTATTGGGAATTCTCAAAAAAAAAGTCAAATTTGACAGATTTAGAGTAACACATGACAAATGACAGAAGGGTGCTTTTACTAATTTTTCGAGCACAAACTAACTGCCGAGTAAAATTTTTATTATATCTATTAATTAAGAAAACTTCTTTATGTCGTGGACTTTATGCATATACCGATGTTCATTCAACGTTGTTCAGTAATATTCCAGTACTTGCATATTATCGATGAAGAACGGTGACCTGAATTCATTTTAATTGCAAATTTGTTAAACACTCATCAAATAATTAATAACTCGTGTATATATGGAACAGGCATGACTATTATTATTATATACCCAGAACAGCTACAACACCACGTCTCTAAAATATACACCAAGACTTGGATTCCAAAGCAACCTAGCACGTTACACATTCACAGCATTTTCCACTATTTTGCACAAATCAGAAATCCGTCATTTTTGGAATCTCTGGACAACATTATCTAATTTAGGTAATAAAATACTTCTATAGATACATATATACTTTCACGGGAAATAATCGAAGGAACTTGGCACATTTGATTTCACCAAGAACGGTGCATATCAGAAATACGCGACGGATTGTAACTGCTCTTCGTTTTGAAGTTCAACTCAGCACACCTCAAATTTCGCTGTTTGAAAACTCTTTCATTTGGAGGACTGCGTTCATGTGGAATAAACTTCCTGAGATCGTTTTCCCCAGTGGATTTAATCTTCAGCGATTCAAATCCAAGGTTAATCACTACTTTCGCACAAGCACCGCTCTTAGAGCGCCTTGATTTTTTTCTCAAAAACAGAAAGAAAACATGAAATAGGTATGGTTCATGATATCCGAGACCTTATTTTGAGTATATGCGCTGAAGTGATCTTGAGACAAAAATACTATTTAGAAAACCAAGAAAAACAATTTTATTTCTGCCTAAAATCACACACAAATGCATTCTTAATAATTCTCTCCGATGATTCGGGTTTCAATCACCACACATAAAATAAAAGTTTGGCTCCATTGTTTTCATGTGAAGATGAAGCATCCCGACGAACATATAAGCAGTTCATTTAGGTGTTGAAGTATGTCATGCCGTCCAATTTTTTTTCCAACGGTTCCGGGGACATACGAAACAAGAATACTTTGTATAACCACCTTGTTGACTTCACAAAAAATTACACATCTCCCAATTAGCACTCACAATATTCATTACCATCGTGTAAAAGGGCACATTTAGACTTCCTGTATCACTGTCAATGAAATTACATAAGTTACTGGCAGTCTGCCTTCAGTTATTGAATAAACTTGGGAAAAGTGATTGTTTTGGAATCATGAAAAGTAGTATTGATTTTCAAGAAATAACTAGTCAGTGTATTCAGGATAATAATTCGCAACTTGAAATTTTCAAGACTATCGATTTCCAACGAATATTTGATTTTTCCAATATTCTGGATACACATATGATTTTTACTATAAGGGGTTCTACAAAAACAACAACAATTGTTTCGCTATACGTGTCGCGATTTTGTAAAACCCTTTATAGTGAAAATAATAAATATAATAACCTGTATTATTGTATTAATGAGTTTCAATATGGATTTTCATCACGTATCGGCTAGTTCTATTCAATTAATCATTTTCACATGGAAACTTCATTTCAGCTCTTAATAACCACTGACAAGTTCAAATTTTCGGAAAGTAGGTGTTTATGGAACAGAACGAATTTTCTACATACCTTCAGCTCTGAATTGGTTGTGAATACAAAATAGTTTCGTGTTTGGGTTACCAACGTAAACATGTTGAAGGAAGTGACGACTAAATTTCTCGAAAGGAGAAACAACAATGTAGTTCTCCTGCGAACGAAATTTGCTTAAAGGAAAACGTTCGTTGAATTTATTTAGTGGAGGCATTATGCAGAAAGAAGAAAATTCCGAGTTGAAACTTACAGTAGGGATTTATTTTGAATTTTGATATCAAGCACTGAATAACGATATGCTCATATTCTATAATTAGCTTTTTCTACATCGAAAAGCATCTATCTCTCTGACACCCAGACAGTGAAAACTGAAGTAAAAAAACATAGTGCATGATATCTTACTGTAGCATCGTATCTTTTTAGAATTCAACCTAAATAACTTACAGCTACGAAGTCTAATTTGCACCCGCAAGGACATGAAATACATAAATAGTAGTTAGTAACTGAGCAATGAAAACAGAATGATGAATTGATATGATTGGTATATTATTGTTTTCAGAAATTGAATTGTTTCGCCGATGCCACCGCAATACTAAGAAAAATGAATGATTTTCATCAGGTATCTGAAGAGCTTATTATTGACCACCTTCTTCTCACATTATTATCGAGTTCTATTGTATATTTCAGTTTTCAATAGTTACAACTTATCGAGATATAAAAATATTATGGCATCAATTGGAATTATAAATATTTATTAGTAGTGATTCAGAATTTCAAAAAATAATACAAATTAAGAAACAACAAAGAAAGATATTTCGAAAAAATCGTCTTTCGAATCGGAATAAAAAATATATTTCAGGTAGGTCATTCATCCCAATATTGAACAGCACTTGAAATAAAGTACAGTACTACAAGGATGTCTGTGGTACGACAAAAAAAACTACGTGTAGAGAAAAGAGAAGATATCCAATGCTAAGACAGATTTGGAGGCATTCAGAATTAGAACAAGTTCAAGGTTTATTTCAGCATTGGATCAGGAGAGTCAAGTTCCAAAAAACCATGAACAGCAAAGTATCAATAGAAGAAAAAGTAGAAATGGGAATCTGAAGACAAAATTAGAACAAAAAATACTGAAGTTGAAACGGAACATGCTTGATTTGCAATTCTCGCTACGAATGACGAAAAGTGTGAGGAGGAGAAAATGAGTCAAGAAGTTGTGACTGAGTCAATGGTCAGTGATTTGTGTTCGCAATTTCAGAAAATTCTTTCTATCCTCAATAGAAATGATATGGATCAGTTGATGAATACAAACCTTTTGAAAAATTTGACAAAACAATAGATTCCTGAATATTTACTAATTTTCTTCCTGTAGGTATTCTGATGTTGAAAACAGATGCCAGCTGCAGAAGTATTCGTCTAATGATTCTTGCTTGATTAGCGAAACCCTAGTCGAAAGACAGTGTTCTGGTACCTATGAGAAAAATATTGTCTTCAGATTCAATCCACGTCAAAGTTTCCATTTCTACTCATGAAAAAACGAGGAGTTATACTGGAGATACACCTCTTAGTTTTTTAAAGTTTATTCCCATGTCACATAGTTGAAAAAACTTGTACTCTAATCGAAGAGTCCCAAACCCATATCACCATCAGACTGTTCGAGCTCTTCTCTCTTCTTTTTTTTCTCCTTAGCAGGCTCAGAAGCGGCGGCTGCCGCAGCTGGGATTGCAGCACCTCCTGCCGCGGGAGCACTTTCTACTCCAGACCCAATGTTGGTGATCAGTTCCCTGACGTTGATTCCTTATAGTGCTTTTGCAAAAAGACCAGACCAGTATGGTTCTACGTCATCATTGGCTGCTTTGAGGATGGTCTGGATTTTTTCGCCAGTTACGGCAATATCATCATCACCAGAATAAGGCCTGAGTAGACACAAGCAAGTTCAGCGTCGGAGGTCATTTTCAATTTTCTAATCATTCATATTATTCCTTAGATTGTATTGTTTCGTTCTCATATTGAAGTTGTTAATAGTAACAAAAAGTGTTTCATACAAATAATGAAAACCTCTGACATTGACTGAAAAAATTATTTGAAAAGAATCGATTTTAGAATCGACATTAAGGTAACATTTCAGGTAAGACTGAGAATCATTTCATGTAATATATTTTCGAGTGAGTTCCGAAGAAATGAAAGGGGTTTTCCATCATCTTTTTCATAAAGGCGGAAGGCACGGACAAAAAATTGTTGGCTTATTACTCTAATATCTTTGAATCAAAAGCTCTTATTTACTTTCAACACACATACGTAGATAGAAATGAAGGTTATTATTTCCAATTGGGAGGTGTATGACCCACGACACTGAATAAAAGTTTTTTGAACATTTTGTCTGTGGTTTCTGTGATTTAGTGAAACCGTTATTTCAGCAAGTGAAAAAAATACAGCTTGAAATGAAATCCCAATTTCTTTCCTTTATCTCAAGAATTGAAAATACAACAGTCACCTTTCCGAGAAAATTCACCATTTATGAGTTTTCCATTCAAGATATGACTTCGAGTTGCCCCCTATATTGATTATTGGTGATGGACATCGATTCATTGCATTATTTTTCTCAAAAGTTCCTACTTCTGAGAATTTGTTTAAAAGTCAATTTCATCCATAGCTCAATTTCGTATTCCATTAATTCAATTCCTAATTTCTTAAATACTCAAATCGAGCAGATCCTGGAAATATTCTCTGAAATAAAATTCGAAGGAATCTTCATGAAACTCCTCCGAAAGTGAATCCAAATGTCCAGATTCAATTTAAATTCACGAGAAACTGCTGCGATGAACCGTGAGATATGATTCTGGACTTATTTTTCAGGAGCTTGTGGAAAATAAATAAACCTTCATAAAAAACCGTTCAATTTTCCGTTCGACATAAATTTGTTAGGGAGTCAAAGGACGTTTCCTTTCCCGCAGATGCTGTTCTCTGTTTGCGCACTGTCAGACCCTCATCAGAAACTGAAGGAAATTTTATGTTACCATCGTTCTCTTCGATATCACGTTGTGGATTCTCAGAGGTTGACGAAGAGTTAAATCCATCAAAAAGTGTTGGATGAGTGTTTCCTTTATCATGATTACAAATTGAAGGAAATTTTTGGTGAAGCGAAAAATTGAAACGGAGCAGAAATGATTACGTCTCTGTGATGAATCTACATGATTTATAACACAGTCAATACAGGTTTCATCAGTGATTCAATATATATCATCAACTTTGTTGAGTGACTGCAATTGCAATTATTTTAGTATTTTTTCCAGAAATCGAATAGAAATTGTTCAAATATCGATTAGTTCCCAGTTGTCCTGAAAATCTTGCGACGCAGCTGTTCATGCAGCTGCAGTTTCATAAAAATATATTATTTTTTCCACCAACCAATTTCCTAGAGTCTTTGAAGTCCACTAGATACTCTTCAGGACAACAAGAGTATTGTTCTGAATTCTTGGGGTTCTTGTTGAATACTCTTCGTGAACAAGAAAATAGCAGGTTCGATATTCCTGACCGATTGAATGATTCCGTACAGTCCATCTCGTCTTGTGTTTGTAGATCTTTTGCTGGAAAAATCCTCACTAATTTAGTTTGTGATACATGTTCAAGAGTTAGCAAAACGTATGTGACTTTCTGAAACTTCAACTAGCGTTTCCTACTATGACTGATAACCAGTCCGTGCAAAGCTTGCTGTTAAATCATCTGAAAATAGAACTTTAAACGGGTGATGATCAACTGTATTGCTGCAGGTTTTTCCGGGTTTTCCTGCAGCTGAAAAAGCAAATGCGCCACTGGAATTAATCAAGTCGCACCGGAGCGCCAATTAATTTTTTTTTGATGATTCATAATTTGTATTATTTTTATGAACAATTACTAAGAAACATAGTTTGGCAGGTGTCATAGTAATTAGTATGTTGAAATGGCGAAAGGGGGTTTCTTTGTGTTCATATTGTCGCGCAAACAATATAAAATGAAAACTGGAAGTATGTTATGTTAGTTAGGCTAGTTTCATAATTAAGTTACAGCAATCACATCCACCCAATCTTCTACAAAAACCTCGGCATAATTTACACAAATTTTGGAAGAAGGAAGGTATGATGGAACCAGATCTTGCAAATTCGGAGGTAACAGGAAACAGTTGTTGAAAAAAATGTATGTTCTCAATCTTTTCACCTTGAACTCAGTTGTACCATTCGCAACGATCGTTATTTTTTATCGTCGTATATTTACTGGTGATAAGCATGCGTGATGGTATTTTATCCTCCCAGAATTCAAAATAATTCTTCACTTTCCATTTTATTGCACACGTAACGAAAGAACGTGCTTGATTTATCAAACTATCATATTACCATATGAAGCTGGACATTTTTAAATAACGTATTTTGCGGTCATCAGTTTCTCCCATCGCTGCCTGCGTGGATATAATGTAATTAGTATAAGCGGAATGTGAGATTGAGTACTCCCAAGGTCATCATCACTTGAAACTGATTCGAGCGAGTGCTCAGAAAGGTTCCTATTTTGCTTTTTTGCGCCGCAGATGGTATGCGATATGCGGGTTCCATTTTCATTTATGATTTTCCCATGATAATGTTCTAGTAACATAAAGGAGTTCCATTTTGAGTCAATCAACCTCTTCAGATTATTCCCTTTGCGTATTTATGTGGATTTTTATAAAGACAACACATCTGTTGATTCAAATGTGATTTTTAATGATAGCACTATACACTGAAACGATATTTTTGAACATCCTAATAATAAAACAGACTTTTTAAATGGGTTGGTGTCTGAAGCATTTAGACGAATCATTTTTTAACGCGAAATGGGTATGTTTTCACTGTACTTTTTTCATTGACGTACAACGGAATTCTCGTTACTGGGTTACATGAGTTGAATGCAATGTCAAACTAACTTCTCAGAAAGTTCTTGTTGGGACAGGCCTTTTTGGATCAATGTTTTTCAAGAGAAAAACTAACTTATAGATCTACTCACGACTTCTTAGCAAGGTAATCACCTCACCTTTTTGTCGGAAGATTGCTCGCGTTCAGCCTATTCCCAAAAAGGGCAAGAAGAATCTTCAAAATAACTATAGACCAGTCGCTTTGCTATCAGTGATATCAAAAATCATGGAGAAAGCCGTAAACCACCATATCCTTGAATATTTGGAAGGCTTCAACATCTTGAGTGACCTTCAATATGACTTTTGGAAACAAAGATCAACAAGCGATCTTCTATCGTATGTCACCCATATTTGGAATAACGCAATCGAGAATCATGGAGAGTTAAGGGCTGTTGCGCTTGATATTTCTAAGACCTTTGACCGTGTGTGGCATGAGGGTTTGCTGGCCAAACTTCAATGCTATGGCTTGTCATATCATTTTTGGGTGTGGTTCTCCAGTTTTCTGAAACAACGTTCCCTGCAAGTGGCCGTCGATGGATGTGTCTGAAGTACTTTTACCATCAACGCTGGTAATCCGAAGGGATCTTTATTCTCTTCAACCCTATTATATTATTATATATCAACGACTTATTGGAAGGAACGAAGAATCAAATGTATTGCTTTGCTGACGACAGCACACTTGTCTCATCATTCCATTTGAATACCAGGACATCGGTTGCGGATGCAAATCTTCACCGGCAGCAGGAGGTTACATATCTTAATGATGATCTAGAAGTAAGTTCGAATTGGGGTGAAAGTAACCAGGTTCAGTTCAATGCTACGAAAACCCAGGCATCGGTTTTCTCCAAAAAGATGAATGTCTCTGAACTGGATATAATAATGTCAGGACAGACCATTCCGCTTTGGTAAGTTTGTTGGGGGATAAAATGGACACCAATATGTCTTGGCACAATCATGTTGCTGGGGTTGCAAAGACTGCTTCTCAGAAGCTTGGGACACTATTCCTAACCGGAAAACTGTACACACCCCAGCAACTTTTGATGCTTGCTTCATAAAGCTCAAATCAGCTCTGGAGTACTGTTGTCATGTATGGAGCTCCGCCTCTAAGCATACCCTGAAGCTGCTGGATCCCATCCAGAAAAGAGCCATCCGCCTGATTGGAGATCTGTCTCTCTTTTATACTTTCACGGGAAGTGTTCAAGGGACTTGGCACATTTGATTCCACCAGAAATACGCGATGAACTGTGGCTGCCGATCATTTTGACGTTCAACTCAGTACACCTCGAACTTCACTGTTGAAAACACTTTCATTTGGAGAACCGCATTCATGTGGTATGAACTTTCTGAAAACGTTTTTTCAAACGGATTTAGTGTCCAGCGATTCAAATCCAATGTGAATCACTACTTTCGCACAGGCACCGCTCTTAGAGTGCTTTGAGGTTTATCCTACATGTGTGAAAGAAAATTCTTTGCATGATCTACATATCTTTATGAATAGTCTATTTTGACCTGATGTGCTTTCTTTCTCAGGAAGTCTTTCATATTTTTTGTATGAAAAATGAAGAAGCAGAAAGACGAAAATTCCCACCTCTCAATATGAACGAATTTGCTAGGCTGGAATTGAAATCATATGACCGTATAAATGTTTTACGTACTGTTATGACATGAGTATCTTCCGGTGACGTAAAATCAAATTTTTGTGCAAGAAATTCTTGTATACTCGTCTTCAAAAGTTGAAATAAGTGCTGATGAAATATTGAAAACACCTGTTTTCAATCAGAAACTTCAAGAACTACACCGTGAAGGATAATTAATAGATTTCCATATGAGTAAACTTTAATATCAATACCATTTATCACGTTGTGTAGATTTCCTGTCTTCCATAAATTCCATGAGAAATTTAAAATGATATTGTCGTTACTATAAACTTTCGAAATAAAAGATTGGAAGATTGAAGGGACTTTATTTGGTGGAATTTGTTCGAAGATGAAGAAATAGAAAGCCATAATCTTTTCTAGATTACACAACACTTCACAGCACCGTAGAACAATCACAGATGTTGATTTTTCATAAGAAATTGTTAACTTGACTCGATAGAAATAGTACTAGACAAATTTCTTCACTTTTCATCATTCAGTTCTGCATATATTCTTCAAACTATACATCAGACATCAACATTTTCACAAACAGATTATTCAGATTTCGAAACTTGTTACAATTGAAAAAATTGTCACTATTATGAGGCATGAGATTAGTGGACACATAAAGGATATATCACTGCCAATTATCATGTCAAAAATATTAAAATATAAAAATGTAATGGATCTGTGATCATACGCAATGGAACTTGAAATCGTACAAGGGCGTATCCTTTTTCACAACAAACAACTCCACTCTGATAAATTTTTTTATTTGTTCTGTTAGTGAATTTCAAAACTTCATTCAAATGAACTCTAAAATTACCAACATTTTTTAATTGAACCTATTTTGCATCTCTCATGATTGGCATCTTCAGGACATAGATAAATATCACTAGATATCACTTTATTTCCAACAGGTGTTCACCCAATTACAGGAAATGTCAAAGAGAATGTGCAAAAAATAACACAATTGGAATCGATTGATATATTTTGAATGGAATAATCTTTACAATGTTGATAAAAAACAATTTAAAATTATAAGAGGAATCTATGAATATGTTGAATATGGCAACTCCTGCCAACATTCTGAATACGATACGTAGTTTTGACAGTAGTGAATGTCAATCAAATTGTTTGAAGAATACTTCTGCAATTCTATATCTAAAGTTATCCTTTTATATTTGTTGTCAATTAATTTTGAAGCTGCTAAGTAAAGCATCATCTCTAACAGAATGAAAGGTTCTATGTAAAATACAATCCTTGATAAAGTTCAAGAAACTTCCATTAATATCATACATGTTACATACCGAACTAAAATTATAACACATTATATTTACTGTTGCTCTGAGATTCCATATTGTTCTAATACTCTAACGATGAAATGTTTTCTCGTATCTGGAGTGGTGGCATGGTAGGTACGGAAAATTGATTTTTTGTAGGAGGAAAGCACAAAAGATGTTATTATTTATTGAATTATATACGAGTTTATTTTATTTTGTAAATTATATACGATTGTAACGATGAGTCGACGTGTATTCAATGATATCATATCAAATTGGTTCAAAAGGATTGAAATATCAGTTCCCCTTCGAGGGTAAGTTACTGTAATGAAAAAAGACAAGAATTTCAAGAACTTTCTTTAGACAGCTGCAATTTGCTGTATGTGAGAATTATAAATGAGATACCAGATCATGGCTGCATATTCAAGTTTGGACCCCCCGCAAGCATAGGTGTGAGCCACAATAAACCCTTGTGGGTTGCGGTGGAGGGTCGAATAGACCCACTCACTTCTGACCTAACCTAACCTAACCACATAAGCATTGAATAGCGTGATCATTACCTCTATATCTCTGAATTCTCTGGTGTTTCTCATTATTCTACTAGCGGAGAAAACAATTTGGTCTATATGTAAAACAAAAGCAAATTTTCAATCAAAATTGATGCCAGGGTCTTTCATTTCAATAACTGATGAGTTTTTATCAATTTCTTTATACACTACAGGAAGGCATCAAGTTGTGGATGTTAACGGTTACCACTCAGAATCCTTTGTGGTTACATCAGGGGTGTACCACAGGGGAGTCACTTGGGACCATTATTTTTTATAATTTATCATAATAATATTGTTGGAGGATTTCAACATTCCATCTTTTTGTTATATGCCGATAACCTCAAGATCTATGGAACCATCAAAGAAATCCAGCACTGTGAGAACTTGCAAAACGATGTTGAAGCATTTGCAAAAATCTGTGGCAATAGTAGCCTATACTTAAATCAAGATAAATGTCACAAAATAACTTTTACCAGAAATAGAAATCCCATTGATTTAAATATCAAATAGAAAATCACACAATCAAAACAGGTAATAAAGTACGTAATTTGAGATTATTAATTGATTCCAAAATGATTTTTAAATGTCGTTCATTGGATTTCATCATAAGAAATACAATACATTTCAGAAAATCGAAAAATCTTCCTAATCTATATTACTCTTATATGTAAGAGCAAGTTTTTTCCATGTTTTGGGTAACCCCATTTGGAAAAACCAATTCAGGAAAAAACTCTCCTTTACGCAGAATTGTCAGATCCTTCATTACTCATTGCAATAATATTGAAAAACTGAGGTTACCTTCTTTTAGATTTTAAAATCATATGAAATCTATTTCTATTTATAATCAGTTATAATAGTTCTACATAAACTGTTTAATTTTTTGTTATATTTATTACAAGTGTATTGTACTTAGCATTTATATTTTATTTACTCACTATCTTTCATATCTAAAATGAGGATATTTTTTGATTCATTCAGTTTGTGTCCCTAATGGTGTAATAAATAAATAATAATAAATGAATGAATCATACTTTCCTTCCTAGAGAAGACAATACATGGCATTTAGCAACGTTAGGATTCGAACTATTATTGGAACACCAATCACATATAAAATCTTAGAATATTTTAAGGACATCAGCGCAGAGCATTTTTGAATTGTTTATTGCTTTAATTGAATCATTGGTGAGAATTAAGAACAAACGGAGATGACTGAAAGATGATGCTGACTTGGTTAACACCCGAGTCGAGAGATAGCATTTTCATTCCGGTACGGGAAAAGTGTTTTCAGTAGATTCATTTCACACCAGAGGTTCCAACTTTTACTTATCAACTTTTCTATGCTGTCTTCCAACTGGCTTATTTTTTGACAAATGTCGACGTTTCGCCATCATCTCAGATTGCATATTCCAGACTGGTTACTGCTGGTTACGATCCCTCAGCGTTATCATTACAACAGTGCTCACTACCTCGTGGAAGTACGTTTGTTACTCGGCAGAATATGTAATTAGCCCAAGTAATCCAGATTATCACACAAGGAACGACATTTCAAAGCAGCCCGTGATCGAGTTAACCCCAAACTAATTCCATTCTAGTGTGTTCCGGCCTTTCCGCTTCCAGTCCTTTCAAAATGTTGATTTAAGTGGAGGAATTGATTTCAAGTAGTTGAGATGGCCAGAGAAACATAGTCAGTTCCTGAATATTAACAAGGGTTTTTTTGAAGGATACAAGTATTTGTTTGTAATCCAGGACTATAGATATGGATTTGTATATAACTGCTCTCTATGAATAAGACATCTTTTTTCCACCAACACCATATAATTGAAGTTGTGTTCATTAACTTGCTGTCTTAGAGCCGGAGATAACTGTATGAAGGCTATTTTCCGGTTTTTTGGTAGTGGTCTGCAGATTTTTATGCCTGACGTTTCGTCTACTGATGCGGTAGACATTTTCAAAGGCGGTGTAGTAACGGTCGCAATACCCGAGTTGAAGCTCGGGTTCTTGTTCCTATCGTTTCCACTCCATCAACTACTATTTCAGTACTGATCGCTCTATTTATATTGTTCTTCATTGAATTACCTGTTTGTGTTTGTGTACCTCTCAGAACAGATAGGCAGCTTTTATTGATATTCTTGGGTAGAGCATGTTTGGCTATAGCCGATTTGTCGGTTTGTCCGAGGCGACAGTTTCTTTTGTGTTCGGAGAGACGGGTCCCTATACTTCGTTTCCGGTATACCCCTGGTATTGCTAGAGGTTCTCTAGGGTACTTTACTGACCTGAGACTCTGCCTGATGATTTTTGTTGGTTCAAATATAGGTTTTACGTCGTGTTTCACTAAGATTCTTCCGATCCGGTCTGTGACATTTTTGACATAGGGAAGGAAAGCTTTACCCTTGACTGGCCTGGTTGGAGTTGCTTTAGAGTTCTCTCTCCTGGGACTTATAGCCCCTTCGAATTCCCCTCCGCTGTACCCATTACGTTCGAATGCATTTTTCAGGTGATTAAGTTCTTCAGGCAAGCCTGCAGGTTCACAGATATGTCGTGTTCTCTCAACCAACATTTTAATTACCCCTCTCTTTTGTTGTGGCTGGTGGTTCGAGTTCTTGTTTAAGTATCTATCTGTGTGTGTTGATTTTCTGTACACTCTATGGCCCATTGTAGTCTTCAAATCTGTTCACAAGAACATCCAAGAAGGCTAGAGTCCCTTGGGTTTCTCGTACGATAGAAACAAGAACCCGAGCTTCAACTCGGGTATTGCGACCCTTACCACATCGCCTTTGAGAATGTCTACCGCAGCAGTAGACGAAACGTCAGGCATAACAACCTGCATACCACAGCCAGAAAAAACCGGAAAATAGCCTTCATACCACTCGCTGTCTGTTTAGATCAAACCTGAAAATAAGGTGAATACAGGAAACAATTTCTCTCCAGTATAATCATTGAACACAAAAAAATAAAAAATCATAGAATGCTATTTGGGAACCCGATTTGTGTAACTTGGAAGTTATCTTTGAACCAATTTCAATCATCGATATTCATCTAACAACAAAATGAACCCATTTTACAAATTATACTAGATCCACCCGAAAGACTTATGCTCCAAGGAGAAGAACAACACGCATAAAATATATGCAGAAATGCTCTAGATCAAAATCCTCAATCATTAATGCAATATTGGACGAATAGAAAATACTTGTTCGAAATGATGAACTAATGATAGTCTTCATCAGTCTATAATAATAGTGAATGCTCCACAATAACATTACACGGCAAGCATGTCTTTCAAATTCCAACATCGCTTTTTCCATGACTTACATAATACATTCTTCAAAGATCAACAGGCGACCTTCTATCGTATATCACCCATATTCGAAATAACGCACTCGAGAGAAAAGGAGAGTCAAGAGCTGTTGCGCTTGATATTTCTAAGGCCTTTGACCGTGTCTGGCATGAGGGTTTGCTGACCAAACTTCGATGCTATGGCTTGTCGGATCGTTTGTGTGTTTAGCTCTCCAGCTTCCTGAAACAACGTTCCCTGTGAGTGGCCGTCGATGGATATCTCTCGAATACTTTTACCATCAACGCTGGTGTTCTCCAGGGATCCATATTTTCTCCAACCCTCTTTCTATTGTATATCAACGACTTATTGTAAAAAATCAAGAATTCAATATATTGCTTTGCAGATGACAGCACACTTGTATCGTCACTCCATTTGGATTCCAGGACATCGGCTGCGGATGGACCTCTTCACCGGCAGCAGGAAAATGCATATGTTGATGAAGGTCTAGAGGTGATTTCGAATTGGGGTGAAAGTGAACAAGTTCAATTCAATTTCACGAAAATCCATGTATCGATTTTCTCCGAAAAGATAAATATCTCCGATCTGGACATAATAATGTTAGGACAGACAATTCCGCTTTCTGCATCAATAAGTTTGTTGGAGATCAAGTCGCTGGAATGGCAAAAGCTGCTTCTCAAAAGCTTGGAACACTGGTCCGAACCCAAAACTGTAGAAACCTCAAAAAATTTTAATGCTTTATGAAGCTCAGATCAGACCTTCTTTTAAAGTATTTTTCTCATATATGTAGCTTCGCCCCTGAACATTCTCCGAGGCTGCAGGATTCCACCCAGAAAAGATCAATCCACCTGATTGGTGACATGAACCTTGATAGTCTGGAACATAATAATAATAATACTTATTATTATTATATATTTATTGCCACGGGTTTCCTATGAAACATCAGCAACGTCAAATACAAGGTTACAATTTACAAACACACATTTACATATAAAAGTTAATACTCAAAATAAAATCAAAATTACAAGTAAAATGTAAAAATATATACATCACCACTCAGAGTACGTTAACTTGTGGCGGCTGTTACAAAAAATAGCAAAATATAAGTACACTTATATTACTCACGTTACACTTCACAGACATCGTAATATTCGTCAATTGAATATAGGGGATTTACAATCAGATATTCCTTCAAAATTCGTTTGAAAATACTCATAGTATTGATTTTTTTAAAATGTGGAGGCAGTGTGCGCATACATTTATAGTTCGGACCTTTCTCAAATAGACTTGTTCTATGTAGTGGAATGCGTAGATGTTTACTTTCTCTTGTTACCCTATTGCAAATGTATTGACTACTTGCAGGAAATTTGTGCAGGTATTTTTAAGCGAAAATTGCAATATTATATATGTAGGCACAATGAAAAGTCATAATTCCTAAGTTAAAAAATAGTTGTATGCAAGAGGAATCACTTTTCAGGTTAAGCATAGCTCTAATAAATTTTATCTGATAAATGAATATATCTTTAGATGTGGGTGCATGATACCAAAACATTACGCTATAATCAATCATCGAATGGACATAAGCGAAATAAAACATTTTGATATTGTTAATACTTATATGATCCCTCAGGTATTTTATGACGCAACAAGCTAACGTTAATTTACCTATTACTGCTTGATCATCAGCGATGAAAGTTTGATTTTACCAAGAGCGGTACAGTAACACTGTGACATTCCGTTACTCGGAAATAGAGCAAGTTAGGGCACACTTCATATGAACTTTCATTCATGAAATATGGTAATTAATCACCACCTGAAATTAATGACATAATTTAAGATACACCTTGTGTAGCTCTGATGGACAAATTTCGTAGGACTCACAAATCACACATGAACTTATATAACGAATCTGAAATCCCTGGAGTATATAATTTTTGTTGACTCTCTGGTAATGAATCAACGAATGGAATGCACAGTTTTTGAACCAAACTGAAAAATACTGAATCATTTCTCGTGGCCGTCACTTCATGATTAATGAAATGAAATAAAAAGTTTTTTGGAAAAAACTCTTTGGATTTCAACTTCTCCCAACAAAATGGTACTTCTGATTTTTTTTTGCTACTTCGAAGCCGTCTGCCTTGTGTATTTCTTGCCCCTGAAAATCACTGCTGCCTCATGTTTTTTTTTTCGGTGACAAACATCAGGAAACACATATATTATAATTCATAGCTAAAATTTTTATTGTAGTGGCTATTTATTCGATGAAAAATCTAGATGTCCGCTTAAAAAAATACAGTTAATGAAGGAACATCATATTACAAATTGGTCTTCCTCAAATTAAAACAAATATGAAACTATATTGAAAGTAGTTCTGCCCTTTTTGAAAATACCAGTTTTCGGCACATATTTCGAAACCACTGATATTCTTGATCTGAAAAGAGATTGTTGTAGTTCCCCAAAATAGGATCCTTTTATTCGATTCAGCCGACTTTTCAAGTCTTAACATTTCCGAAGTAGTAATAGTGGGATCAGCTGAAAAACTTGAAAGTCTTGAGCATAAAGTAGTTGCCTGATATTTTATTAGTTTTGTGAAGCCTCTCTTCAGCTTCCCTTTTCACTCCTCTCCATCTCTTCCTAAGCACTGAGTTGTCTCTCCAGATCAGGATATTCATTCTTGGCAAATTCTTCTGTACCAGCTATCTGTTCCGCAGTGTTGTTTTTCCATCTCCAATTGGTTTTTATTTTGCATCATCTTGTCCATTTTGTTATTTTGCATGTCATATATGTTTGATTCTTTGGAATTCTATCACTGCTGATATTTTTGGTGCTCTGTATGAATCTTTCAATTTTCCATTAGTTCTTTTTCTCCAACTCTCTTCTCTATGTACTACTCCATATATTGTTCTTAATATTTTCCTTTCCCATCTGTCCCATTTTTCATCTTCACTTTTCTTCAGAACCCACGTCTTGCATACCTATACAAGTATTCCTGTTACCCTGATTACTGACATATTTAATCTTGCCTCAGCATCTTGATATTCCATATTTTTTATTTTCTTTCGTGATTCTTGCTTCTATTTCTCGGTCTCGGTAGTGTTGAGGTTAGCACATCCGCCTTTCAAGCGGAAGACCGGGGTTCGATTCCCCGCCGGGCCACCGTACTGGATAATCGCACGTTGAAATGTAAGGCCTCGTTAATCCATTGCTCGAACAAGTTTTGACTTCTGAGGGTTGACGTTCGTCAGCTGGTTAACGGAACGAACGATTTTAAAACAACAATAACAAATTGAAGGGGTTATATTTTTAGGAGTGATTAATTTTTGAATGATATCTGATTCAAATCTATAACGAATGTTTGGAATACAAACTGAGTAGAAGGAAGTGTTTTTTGTATAATTCAGTGTTCATATAAAAGTATTTGTTTCGAAAGAATTTTTTTCTTTCGTGTAATTCAATTTTTATATGAAAGTAGCTGTTTCAGAAGGCCTTTTTCTTCCATTTTGTGTCTGG
>WOGR01001047.1:0-21419 GCA_015342045.1 Leptinotarsa lineolata
GAAGTGTTGGGCGTTTTAGTGCTACATCTCTCTCTCCTACTCATAAACATCAATTGACAAATCGGTCAGTACGTCTTCTCGCGATCGTTTGAAGGAAATAAGGTCCGCCTCTATTTGTCTCGATAAATATCGAGGTTATGTCCGATTAGAATCTTGCTCGGTGTCCTCACCATTCTTAATCAGAATTGAAGATAACGAACGTTAAACTTGAATTAAAATACTGACAACTAATGATGAAACATAACAAGACAATTTGACAAGGCGTTTTAAAGTAACGTTGCCATGGAAATTATTTACAGTTTTTTAAAGGATACCATCTAAAAAGAACATTGCTATGTTTTTTGCTTACTTTCCCATTATGAATACCTCAAAATGAAATAAGTTTTGAGTGTATTTTATCGAATTTTGGTAACCACATGATTTTATTTATTTTATCTTAATTGGTGATATAAACTTGAAAGCAATAACACAAGCCTATACTTCCCATTAAAAAAATTGGGGGTTAAAGTATGTCAAATTATAATTTAAATTTGACTTGTTTCGGGATTTTTAAAAAATTTGTACAGTTACCGAAATAATGGATTTATTCCATTTGGCCCTTACACACTGTATACATTCAAAATTTCCATGATGATTTTTGAAAAAAAATGTTGGCACAAGCCACCGAAATTGACTGAATTCTTGGCTGTTTCAAGGATTTGCATGAAATATATCAACGAGAGTTTGAAGCAAAACGCTGAAGATGTTCGTGAAAATGAGGAAATATCTATACTGCAAAGGATACTACGATTGGAAAACGATCCAAAAATTGCCACTATACTAGCGTTGGACATGTTCTTGGTTGGAATTGATACGGTGAGAAAAATGAAATAAATTGTATCATTAATTTCACCTCCCTATTGAATTTTCTATTACAGCCTCTACACAATAAAATAAAATAGGTGTTTATTTTGAAATTTACAAAATTCGACTATTTTTGTGAATTCAATGTTTTTTCAATTTCATTTGTTACTGCTTGTAAGACAAGACAACATTAATGAATACTGAAGAAAGTGATCGATATCAGCCATTTTTACAGTATATCTTAAGTGAATATTTTATTATATTAGAACATATCCATATTCTTTGAACGACATTTTTTTGTGGAGGACTCAATATTTTATACTGGTTTTTCTGGGTTTATAACCTTCCACAATCTGAAAAAATAAAAGATAAATCAGTAGAGAATCTACTGAAGTCTAATAAAGGGCAAACTGAAAAGTTTACCCCGAAAAGTTACTGCGTAATACACGCACTGGACATTTTTTTTGAGATCAGTTTAGTAAAGGTTTATATTTCCGTCTTCAACTTCTCTTCTTAGTAATGGCAACCAGGTATGATCCATTTCCACATAACTATTTGCAATACATTTATCACCTGCTAGAAGAATATGTTTTCTAATTTTTCCATGAGCTTCTTTGGTAATGATTTTGGTTCCATTCATTCTATGGTGTGATCACCAGATGATTTTAGAATATGTTCCGTTAACCCCGATCCTGCCATTTGTCTTTTCCTTATATATTCACGATGTTTATTTTTCTCACATCTCGGGGTCTTGAGGTTTCACCTATGTAACTTTTTCCACAGGAACAAGGTATATTGTAAACACAATCTTTCGTTCTTTCAACCGTATTTTCTGTATTAGTTTGTGTCAAAAGAGATCTTAATGTGTTGGTGGTTCTGAAAGTTGTTCTTACATTATACTTATAACCGATGCGTCTCAATTCCTCATACAAACTGCTCCGTATATTCGTTTTGCTCCAAAACTGTTTTGATGAGTTATTTCCTCTTTCATATTATGGACTGAATTGCAAACTGTCTATCATACAAACATCTAACTATACCTTTTTTTACGCTAGCGTGGTAATTAGATTTATAGTGAAGACATCTGTTGGTATAAGTTTTCTTTTGGTACACACTCGTATCAAAAGTATTATTCGATTTTTTGATCATAACATAGAGAAAAGGAAGCTGATTATGAACTTTCCTCTCTAATGTAAATTTTATCGTTGGTTCTCTTGAGTTCAAATAATTCAAAAAAACATTGATATCATCTGGGATATGATTCCAGATGGCGAACACGTCATCAACATATCTCCACCATATCTTTGGACCATTCTGGTAAGTTTCGATATATGTTTCCTCAAAATGACCCATAAAACTGTTACTCAGAATCCGTGACAAGAATGAGCTCATTGCCATTCCAAATTCTTGTTGATAAAAATCCTACTTGAACTTTTCATATTGTTGAATTGTATCTGCAGAAGAAGTGGCGACTATAGATGAAATTTTACCAATATAACGTGTTGCACAGGTATTAAGAAAAATATCCAACAATCAACCCTGACTAAAACACTCTTTTCAGATATCAACAATGCTTGTACTCAACCTGGGAACATTATCGAATATTCAAACTCGAAGAAGAGCCTAATGCAGAGTATAATAACACGCAATGAAAAAAAATACTGAATGAAAGGTAGAATCTGAAAATAACGTATTTTCCACACCAGAACAAAATACTAATCCTCGACGCATGTTTCGCCAACCAAATTAGCTTCATAAGGAGATGTGTAAAACTGGTGCTAGTGTGAGAAAATTGTTTTTGGTGGATCCATAAGTTCCCATTCTACCTATCAGCTGAAAAGTAGCATTTTCTTGAAGTTTTACGAAAGAATAATCCAGTGAAAAAATTAATGGTGGACAAAGTTCAGATCAATTCATTGACTAATAGTTTTTTGGACTGTGGAAGGTCGAAAAACAGAAAATATCAAGAAACAACTGATTGTACTTCTCCCAATGTATTTCTTTTGACAGCAGTTGAAATTACAAAATGTTTCTCAAATATCCATATAAATATCTATATAAAATCATCGTTTTTTAATAACTTCATTACAACAGCCTTTAGAATCATTGAAATCTACATTGTCCTGCCAGTGATTATTAGAAATTTTCAATATTTCTACTGCATTGTTTCTTGTCAGACGAACCCAGCCAGACCAAACTTTCTGTCCCATAATTTCTTTGTTATATACAATATTTCGGTAATTGCCATCAGTATCACTTTCTCAAATATCTCACTTCTAGCGTTCGAAAAACATATTGATCTAAGAAAAGCAAATTTTACTTAAATATTGAACTATAGTAATTTTTACCGACTTTTTTTTGTTATTTTCACCTTCCATATTTGGAAACATATTAAAATTGTAAAGGTGTAGAAGTATTTTTTACAAAGGAAAATGTTCTCTTCATCATTGATTGGTCACATTTATCAATTTTGTCTTTCAAGAAATTATATAGCTTCCAAAACTAATTTTCAGACATGAAAAAATATTGTTCGAAAGACATTTTTTGTAAAAAAAAATCAGTTTTTCATTGACATTTTTTGGGTACTATTTTCTTCCACAATCTGAAAAAGAAATCTAATGACATTTTTCTTTGGTTTGCTTCATTTTCAAAAGTCCTTGATAGATGTAAAAGAGAAAATACCTGAGAAAAACTCGATAAAAAATAAATTCATTTCCGTATTCCAGAAGAATATATTTTGCTGACTTCCAGTTTTCTGTGACGTTGACTTCAACGTCTAAGTCATCATTACTTTTAGCAAGTACTTATTGTAGTTATCCAATTATTGTATTTTATTCTCTTCCAGGCCAATGTTACTTTTGTAAAATCTAGAAACTTACTTAATCATTGAACTATACTTGTTAAGTCCCCATAAATTATAGAAAATTACATAGCTTTAAAATGAATATGGAAATTGTTTCTATTGTAAATAAGTTTCTGCACAAGCGTCATACTGAATTTCAACTTTCTACAGAAAAAATTACCTGGGTATCATTTTACGTCAACTTCGAGTCTGTGAGTTTTTGTTCTTAAATAGAAGTAGCACTCTTTCATAAATGACTTCGAGTGTCTTTTACGTTCGCCAGTTTTGAATTCTCATGAGGAACTTTTGCGTCAAATGTAATATCCCCATCAATTTCATCTACTGATAATGATTACCATAATGATCGTAAGCCACGAAGTCTACACATTATTCTGCTAACACAATTTTGACAAATACCCACCATAGAAGAGGTAATAATACCCTTTCTCAAAGACATGTTTCTCTCTTTCAGCTTTGACTGTATTAACTCAATCGGTGAGACTGGGTCTATAAAGTCCGACGTCCTGGTTCGACGTCCTGACCTCCCTGACTCCAACTGCCTCCCTGTAACAGCATATCAAGAGCAAGGGCTCCTTAGTTCTCCCGACTCTTGATTCAATCACCTACTTGGAAGCAATATATTTTATAAATATGTCTTGCCCCAAATTCTCGAGAAGCAGGAGCAGAATCTCCATTAGGAGAGAAAACAAGCCCTACATCACTGAATCTGATGTATCCTCAGGTGTAGCTCACTTACAGTATTTCTTATTTGGAGAGTAGCTGCGGATATCAAGATGAAATGCTCCTCAGGATAGCTGCTTTCCATGCCACACCTCTGGGTTGCTTATTTACCTGACGAAGATAGTCGCAGACTGACTGTCAATCAGGTCCAAACAATGGTTTGTTATCCTTGGAACAGCTATTCTTCACAGGTCCTGATAGAACAGGACCTGTGCCTGACTTTTTGGGAATATCGAATGAACCCACTTACTTTGGACCCACCTACCTAGAGCAATCTTGACTTCATATTCCCAAACAGGGCAAGAAGAATATTCCAAATAACTAGAGACCAGTCACTTTGATATGAGTAATATCAAAAATCATTGAGGAAGTCGTAAACCACCATATCCTTGAATATTCGGAAGGCTTTAACACTTTAACATCTTGAGCGACCATCAATATGGCTTTCGCAAACAAAAATCAACAGGCGACCTTCTATCGTGTGTCACCCAAATTTGGAATAACACAACCGAGAATCATGGAGAGTCAAGAGCTATTGCACTTGATATTTCTAAGGCCTTTGACCATGTGTGGCATGAGGGTTTGCTAGTCAAACTTTGATGCTATGGCTTGTCGGATAATTTTTGTGTATGGCTCTCAAGTTTCCTGAAAAAACATTCCCTGCAAGTAGCCGTCGATGAATATCTCTCGAATACTTTCACCATCAATGCTTGTGTTCCCCAGGGATGCATATTGTCTCCAACCCTCTTTTTATTCTCCATCAATGACTTATTGGGAAAAAAACAAAGAATCCAATATAACGCTTTGCTGACGACAGCACACTTGTCTCGTCATTCCATTTGGAAACCAGGACATCGGTTGCGGATGCACATCTTCACCGACAGCAGGAGGTTGCATATCTTAATGAGGATCTGGAGATGATATCGAATTGGGATGGAAGTAACGAGGTTCAATTCAGTGCTACGAAAACCCAGGCATCGGTTTTCTCTAAAAAGATGAACGTCTCTGAACCGAATATAATACTGTCAGGACACACAATTCCGCTTTCTGCTTCTATAAGTTTGTTGAGTATTAAAATGGACACTAATATGTCTTGGCACAATCATGTTGCTGGAATTGCAAGGGCTGCTTCTCAAAAACTAGGAACACTATTTCGAACCATAAAACTGTACACGCCTCAGCAACTTTTGATGCTTTATAAAGCTCAGATCAGACCTTCTTTGGAGTATTGTTCTCATGTATGTAGCTCCGCCCCTAAACATACTCTGAATCTGCTGGATTCCATCCAGAAAAGAGCCTCCGCCTGATTGGAGACGCAAACATAACTTGCAACCTTAATAATCTGGAACATCGAAGAACGGTTGGAGATTTGTCTCTCTTCTATAAATACTTTCACGGGAAGTGCCCAAGTGATTTGGCACATTTGATTCTACCAAGAGCGGTACATATCAGAAATACGCGACAGACTGTGGCTGCTCATCGTTTTGAGGTTCAACTTAGTGCACCTCGACTTTGCTGTTTAAAAACTCTTCCATTTGGAGAACTGCGTTCATGTGGAATAAACTTCCTGAGAAAGTTTTTCCCAATGGATTTAATCTCCAGTGATTCAAATCCATTGTGAATTACTACTTTCACACAGGCACCGCTCTTAGAGCGCCTCAAGGTTTATCCTGTAGTACTTGTGTTTTTTTCCTTGAAAAAACCAAACTTATTGGTAAAAAAACATAAAAATCAATTTTTGACAATGCAATGTATTCACATATTGACATCAGTACTATTTTTTTCAGGATCTTCTAGTTCCAGCAGTGTAATAGTTTGGAATGTCTTGAAAGTACTCTCATTTCTGTAAATAATACAGTCGTCAACTTCGAGCCATATTGAACCATGATATACATGACACCAAAGGAATTACTCTCAGGTACAGTATTCTCATTCGAAGACGGAATATCTAGGGATAAAATTAAAGACAATGCAATAAATTAATTTAGAAAAAAAAGTTGTTGCAGGTAGAAATTCTTCATCCAGATCCTAACAAAATCTCATCAAGTGAGTTATATATTCATTGGTGTGAAAGAAGAAGAATATAACATTCTTCAACTTTGAAATCTGATTCAAAAATCACATCAATAAAGCCCACTTCTTGGTTACCAATAAAAATATTCCATCTTCACTGGTCACTTTCCGTAATCTGAACAAGCAGTTCCGACATCTGAATATCCAAAAAAATTAGATGAAAAATAAAGAGACAGTTCGAATGTGAATGGAGTTTTCGCCTGAAAATATTGGTTCATCTATCACTTAATTGCAGAAAAACAGGAAAGACGAAGTCTATCGAAATGTTCATTCACGCCTAAAGCATTTGGACTGTTGAGATTACTTGAATGAAAAATATGACTGATAAATATGTAACTACTGTATATAGCATAACTGTGGTGTAACGACGTTATGTATCTGTTTGAGGTACAATTTTCATTTGGCATAGTTATTCCTCAAATCACGTCATAACAGAAAAATCTTTTTATACACAATTTCGTTCCGATATTTCCAACGAGTGGTGAATCAAATGTGTCGTGAGCAAGAATTTTCAAATAGATATGAGAACAGAATTTGAGCACAATAGTTTCCCTATCATCTAGCTCACCAGCTGAATGAAATTTTCTAGTCATTCCACCACATCTGGAGGTAATGTGGAAATAAATCTTCGGTCAAGTTCAACAACACTGACTGATTTAAATTTGGGGTTCTATTGGATTGAGAAAGGTATAAACTTGGAAAAAAAAAACTAAAAATTATATCCATCTTCAGTTCAACAGGAGACTCACAAAGAAGACAGGCAGTTATAGTCATCGCAATTTCTTCTTGATGTGAAAGGATGTCGAAGATGATTCCACCAAATCTTTAAGGAATCAGTGTATCAGAAACCTTGCGAATATTTCACATATGTATAAGAAAAACTCAAAGGACATTGAATGTCAAAACAAGAAGAAATATCTCATGATAAAACACACACCAAGTAAAGTCAAGGCCACCCATAAAGAAGAACTGTGGTTTGAGAGAAAATCTAATGAGGTGAACTGAACTGAATAAGGATAAAGATTATTATTGGAGATTGAGAGGGATCAGCACAAATTATAGCCAATAAATAGTCTTGGGGACTATAGACTACAAATAGTCGAGTGTCACTTAACTTGGTGATCAATTTAAGACTGCCATTGATATAAACGATCAATATATCCAAATATTTGACTTCTTCCTCTCCAAATTTTTGACACATTCTCATTTAAGACTTGAAAGATACGAAATGTGGCGCTTTTCCACCTCCAAAGTATGAGACAATTTACCAAACTCGCAACAGAGAAGGAAATCCTAATTGAGTTAGGACGTGAAAACTACCAATCTGCCAATGAAAATACACTTAGGTGGGATAGTATCTCAATTATGAATTCAACCACCATAAATCAGGAAAGTCTCATGGAGGAGAAACTAGTTCAACCAAGGCTATACTTTCCTAAGTTTTAGCATTATTTGAAAGGATTAATATATCTGCATTCATAGAAGGTGTTTGAGATTTGAAAACTCAATTAACAGTAGCTTCAACCAAATTATTCCAAATAGTCCCAAAAGCAAAGAACAGCAGCTTGAGTTGAAATCTTTTTTCCATTTGTTTTCAGAGTGTTTTTAATGTTACGTATTTTCAGCTCCATGATTAAGTCATTTCTTCAATCACAGTTCAATAGGAATTCATTTCAATAAATCGATAACGTGAATATATTTATTCAATAAAATTCCGAACTTCTAACATTCAATATGAATTCTTGTCAACTATATTTTATTTACATTTCTATTCGGTATTGTTTCAACTCCTTTGAGAGTGCTTGGCAAAAATACATAGGCAAAAATTCCAAATCGATAGCATTCACCATCATCAAATTACGTGACGTCACCAGATAGGTACATTTGTCGAAACAGCGTACCTGTAAACGAATGTAGAATTAAGATGGCCTCCCAATTAGAGATGTTCTTCATTAGCGATTATCACAGAAGACTGAAATTAGCATTTATACATAAACGGACTGAATAAGCGATATTATGGCGAAGGCAGAGGGTATTCCATATTTGAGGGCAAATGTTAATCGTGAGTGAAGTTCCTACTACTAATAATATAATTTTGAACTTAATGATGTCGCCCTATGTATAACATGAACCAATGATGAATATATTTCTATTTGTTGAAGCTGAGTTTGTTTGTCTACCAAGATAACTCGAACCATTTACTACCGTTTGTGATTACCTGTATATAATTAAATATACGCTCGGTAGTTGACATTAGAACCTTCAGAAGCATGGGTGGGTCGCAACAGTGTTTAGTTTCGGTTGTCTAATATTATATAAAATGATGATCAAATCTCTGAAAGAACTAATACAATTCTGATCCTTGTATAAGCTGATGACATAGCGCTAATATTCAGAGATGACAATTGGCACAATATGTTCAATCGAACTGGGAAAGACCTACAGAAATTGAAAATCTGGATCAACAATAACCTACTGAGTATTAACATAAAAAAGATAAAATTTATGTGCTTTTCATTAAACTCTGATGACCAACCCCTATCAACAAACTCAGAATACACCTGCACTAAGAATATCATATGCAATTACCCAAAAATAGAAAAAGCAACACCCACAAAATATCTGGGCGTAGTTATTGACCAACATCTGAGGTGGGAAGAACACATTTCCCAAGTTATAAAAAGGATGAGACTTCTCGAGTTCAAATTCTACACCCTTAGGGGAATACTCTCTCGAAAAATTATATCAATTTCATATAATTCCTTGGCAAAATCTATCCTCAGATATTGTATTATTGTGTGGGGAGGAGCATTCAATAATGCCATCAATTGCCTACAAATAACCCAAAACTCATTAATGAAAATTATATTTGAAAGAGCTAAACGTTTCCCAACGGAGCAACAAGACACAGAGAAACCAAAATAATCAACATCAGATCCTTATATAGCTACCACTGTTTGATACGGATGTTCTTGAATATCCAGAAATTTAGATGGCTCACAAAATGACAAGCTCAGTCGAAAACTTGCACATCAAAATTCCGCTCTTTGAAAATGTCATACACAAAGATTCGTTTTCTTTCTGGAACCCAAACTGTACAATCTTCTTCCAACACACCTGGAAAAAATAAAAAAAATAAGTAAATTTAAACCGATCCTCAAGCAACACATTCAAGAGAACCAGATAACATTCAAAATATTTTTTCAAAAATAATGATAAAAAACACTTTTATTCAACTGCCCTAAAAAGATCAAAATAAAATTTTAAATCACATTAACCACATCCATTTATGACTTTACAGATTTAAAATTATAATAAAAGCTTGTCGCGATAATTTCAATTTGTAATTGAAATTTTGTAATTAGGTAGGCACCTACTGAACTTGTAAGCAATTCATAATGTTTGTAATTAAATAAAAGTGCCGTGAATGCTCAAAATGTGGAACTTTAACTTTGAATAACTTTTTTGCACACATAGGATTTATCGGGTTTTAGATTTATTGCAGTACCTAGTTGATCTGTCAGAATGTTTCCTAATTTAAAGTTCATCTGACTAAATATGTAGAGATTTCTTCTTGGCATCGCGACAAGCTTTTATTATAATTTCAATTCTATAAAGTCATAAGTCATAAATGAATGTGGTTAATGTGATTAATGTGATTCAAAATTTTATTTTGATCTTTTCAGGGCACTTAAATAAAAGCTTGTTTTAAAAGTTTTTTATCATTATTTTATTTTATTTTTTCAGTTTCAATCAATAGTTATCGATCAACACGAAAGTCCATCTATAAAACGGAGAGTCCTTCAACAGAAAAACTCAAGGAACGGGGAAAACTATTATAAGGATGAACTATATTATAACATGGCGAGTCCCAGTTAATTTCAAACAGTATAATTTTTTTATCAGGAGCACTTTTATTGATGTGACCCTACTTAAAGCCACGTACGCTTGGTCGGCAGCGAACAACTTTGAACCCAAGTATGCAACAGCGTGGTCAACCTTACTACCCTGCATTTAGTGAACTGTACAAACCCAGCATAAAACAATTGGCAATTGGAAGTAGATATTCAAAGATAAAAGCTTGTTTTAATTTTTTTTCTAGAAACACATTTTTCTTATTGAAGCCAACCCTGGATGTGGCATCTATTTCATGGTGGACCTACCAACTAACTATCATAAACGGATGCGTATACAGAATTTTGTGTCCCTGCTATCTACCGCTGAGGAGATCTCTCGTGCGGAGCCGATCCTGGCAGCAGCATCAGATTACGTTTATGATTAAAATGCATTGTCATCGGTTCTGGACCAACATGCAAAATTTCAGCTCAATCGGATACTGGGAAGTGGGTCAAATTAAACTTGCAAGATTTGTTAACATACATACAAGTTAAGTTATATAAAAGCTTTCAAAAATGATAATTAGGACGAAACTTCAGTGTCGAATACATTAGGATACATAATATTTGTGGTTCTTGCATAAAACTTCATATATTGTTCAAATAGGGAGAACCTTTTCTCAAAGAATGGAAGATAATAAAAATGAAAATGTGATGACGAATTCCACATTCGCGAACCATTTATAGACAGAAGGGCATGGGCTCAATCATGACTATGACGTGTTACATTTGGAAGAGGATTTTGCAAATGTAACAATCTTTTGGAATGCTTGGAAATCAACAATTTTGAAAATTCTGAAAATTTACTGAATGACCAATAGAATTGAATACTTTGCTTCATTGAATCTTACCTATAACGAGGGCATTGCTAATTTTTTGATAAACAAACTCAGGTAACTTTCATTGGTTACATGTTCGTCTGAATGAGTTCGTGAATTTTTTCCCAATATATGAATTTTCAATAAGTTTATGCCTGAACTTAGGTAAAATCATTAGTCATTTAGTAGGTAGGTCATATGGCCAGCTAATTAGCTAAAAGCCTATTTCAATAACTTTCAACTTCAGACAAAGAAGTTATTTGAAATTAGTTGGAAGTTGATCAAAAATTTATATTTATAATTTTCATGAACCGATGTATCCGGATACAGAAATATAATATTTTTTCGTAAATCAAAAGAATGAATCGTATAGCTGTCTTTCATGGAAATTCTCTCGTTTCAAAGTTGAATAATTCAATTGCTTATTTTCCTTCACAAATCCGTATGCAAAGAACTGAAGATGACACTGCGAGGTGACACGAAGTACATACACTAAGTTTTTCTCGGCATCTTCACAGAGTTCACGCGCTACCCATTGTGTTTTCCATCTGGTCGTTACAAGAATTATGTCCAGTTAGCCCTTTTGTTTGCCGCTCATGCCAGTAATCAATTGTCTTCAGACCTTGTTACCAGCTCAGAAGATCGTGGTGGTTAATGGGGTATATGTGACAACGAACAATGTCATCCCTAATCAGCGCTTCATGCCGTAATACCAGCGCCCATTGTTTCCTGATATTATAATAATAGAACTGACAATAGTCCTGATGACGAAAGAAGTATACCATTTGAATATCTTAATTTTACAAAAGACCATCAATATGTTCATATGTTCTATGACAAGTTATGGCACATTTTTGTGCCTTTATTTTTTGTATAATGATATTGTATACCGCCTTTGTTCAACAAAGGCGGTATACAAGTTCACAAAATCTTATCTATTTTACAATGATGTAAAATTTATTGGCGAATTGAGCAAATGGGTTAAATAAAATGTAATTCATGAGGTATGAATGTGACAAAAACTAAATTGGCTGAGATTATCTGTTTACACTGAACCAAATAGGTACGTAATAATAATGAAAAAAACATTGTATCCATGATTGCTGGATACAAGGTTTCATTAACATAATTTAACTTTGTTCATTACTTCATGTCTTAGTTCATTAAATCAGAATCGATTATTATACAAACAAATAAGAATCATTAGCTCAATTTAACATGGCTACATTGGCTTATTAATCTTGTTCATGAAACCACTGAACATTTTCTACAAATCTCCTAGTCTATTTCATTACATCAATAGAACATCATTTTAACGAACAAAAGTGCGTTAATTCATTATAATTTGATGAAAAATCCATAAACTGGATTCATCGTAGTAATGGATATATTATTGATTGAATAAATGATCATTTTGTACGTAATATTAGTGTACTTTGTTCATAGAACCGAAAAATGTGTACATAAAGTAATTAACATGTTCATTGAATAGACGAACTTGTTAACTATATCTTAACGTAATAGTACATTGTACTGATGAAAGTATTCAGTAAATCAAGGAATATGTTCAGTGGATTTATATGTTCGCATATTCTTTTCTTAATAGGTTGAAACTGGAACCTTAATTTCATACCACTATGTATTATTGACATTCACGATTTGTAAGAAAGATTGAAATTGTCACTTTTCAATTTTCCTGCAAAAAGTTGGAGAGTGACATTAGTTCTGTCTCGATCCTGGTCAGTCGAATTCTTGCTGTCAGAATTGAAGCGCCGTTACCGACGATTGATCGTTTTTCACACAATTTTGATATTTTTAGTTGAAAATGAAATAATATACATTTCTCGATGATTTTTTTTATAATTGTCTGGAGGTTTGGTTTTATTTGGCGATTCGTCCTCATCGATCATCATATCTCTTGCTGATAATGAAACAGTTTCCTTCTCGATTCGTTATAAATATACCATTATACTAAGGTATAGTAATGTGATATTGTTGATGAATATGATATACTATCATAATATTATAAAAATTGTGTGAAAATTGAAGAAGTACGAATATATTCAAAATATATTATTTTTGGTAACATTATTATTAGTTTTTATAATTATTGATGTTGATACTCATCAGTTCCATGATTTTCCTTCAAATTTTCTGATGAAAAATTAACTTTCGGAAACAAATGACGGCCCTTGGTTATAAAAAAAGAGTTCTACAAAATTCCAAAACATTTTTGATTCTGAAGGAATATCTAGATTAAATGAATAAATGATTTTATAACATATATTTACAGCCCGGAGTATATGTAAAAATTGGTATCTGATTCATCAAAATAAACAGATATGTCTGTTGGGTACTTAATCATCTCCAGTACATAAGATAAACGGTTGAATTGACTTCTTCGATTTTAAAAACCGTATGTGCTCTTCCACTTGTTGTTGACAGTTTCCAATATACAAAAAAGATTCTGGGGAATCCTTGATGGTGTACTTAGTATCATTGGATTTTCCAGAACTGTGCTTGTTGACTATTTTATTGGTGGGGACGAAATATCTATGGACAGCCCAAAATACTACAGTGAAGCGACCATCTGGAATCAATTGAAAAATTAGGATGGTGCTTGATGAATGAATCCATAAGCCATATCGTGTGGTACAAACTCAGGGACTCGGAAGACTGGAAATGCTTTAATACTTTTAGACATATTGAGACCTACCTTTAACTTCTGCTTTTTTATTATATTCTAGTTAACCACATTATTTTTTGAATTCAATGACAATGGTGGTGTCGTTTGAAATGCTTAATTGATAACGAAAATGCACTGATATTTTGACTGCAGATAAAACACTTCATTGTCCAACGTAAATAAATATGAAAATAGGTACTAACGAATAAAAGAAAATTAGCATATCTAATACATATACCTTTAAAAAACTGTAGATTCAAATACCTAGGTACTTATTCAACTTGTGTGCCGACCTTGTTTCTCTTGAAGGAAGTTATGTGATCTATTTCTGTTAACTGCACCAATACCAAATCACCCACCACAATAGCACCTGATGTTTCGCGCCCTGTTTTGGTTATAGAGATCGTTATGATGTCATTAATGCACTTTTAACCAATGAGATTATGGAATTTCAACATATGAATTTGGGCTTTAACGATACCAGGGAGCATCATTGTTTTATGACTGAATTAATGAATACATACGTGGAAACCATGTATTATTTCATAATTCTAAGAATATTGTACATTGAACAAACGTAAGGGTTCATGATTTCATGCATGCTTTAATTTTATTTTGTACGTATTCATTAACAATAACGAACACATTTCGTTGAAAGAAAGTATACATATGGTTATCTCCTTTATGTATAAGTTCATTGATTTATTGACCTGGGTAAACGATTTATAAATTCTTTCGTTCAATTGAAAAAACCATACATGGATTCAATGTACTCATTTATTGTTTGAATACTGATGAACATTGAAATAATGTTCACTATTCCTCAACTGCAATTTCGTGACCTGAAGTAAATATTCCTTGAAACAATGTAACAATTATCAAATTGGTGAAATATATTCATCTGAAGGGTGAATACGTTTACTGAATTGTGGAAATTGTTCCTAGCTTTTCAATGAAAGTAATATTTTGATGATACGAACGCGTATATAGAATGATGGCTACCAATTGTTAATACTAAATAATTTTTCATTGAATTTACGTAGAAAATAGTGATGAATGGCGTTTATTTTGAATATGTACAGGAGTTTTTTCAGTGTATCATATCATCATATTTAAAATTATTTTCATATTATCATATAAAAAAATCAACGATACAAAATGCTACTAACACATACAAATAATAGTTTATTTCGCCAAACTAGTCTACGTCAGTCAGTCTATGTCTCTTTTATGAATAGTGTTTTCGATTCTTCGAAGTTTATCTTATGATTGAGGAGACTGCAACCAATTTCGTAGTTAGTTATTCTTGATTCTTATATTTGATGAACTACACTTCATTACTAAGTACTGAGATATCTCTACAGATACTTCAGTGAAGTAATCATATGTAGAGGTGAGTTTGAAAGCTGAGTAGAATGTAAAAAGCTCACATTTTGAAGTTCAAATAACAATATTATATCCTTTACAACATTGTTGAAGAAGTCTACATCCAGACTTTGGCTGAAAAAATTGAACTTTTTCATTATTCTGTTGAGGGGCGAACTTGAACGTGGTTCATTATGGAGAAGACAGTTTACTTGTATTCTCAAGTTAATATTTGGTACGTGAAATTGATTATAATGGATATTTTGTAGGTCTTCTCTATCAATTAACCTTCCAAATTATTTAATCATTTTCGAATTATCTATCTTGGAAAGACTCCGTGTTGTCTGGTACGTTATCATATAAGGGTAAGCATTGAACTTTTTTATATAAATGTAAACGAAGTGAGTGACACTTCATTTAGTTGAACAGTTTGAATTTGCCGCGTAATAACTTTGACGTATTGGTTTACTATTCTGTACTATGGGTCACATGTCCTCATATGATAAATATGTAGGTTATGTGCTATTCAGAGAATTAGGTATATAGAAGTCCTTATTATTATTTAACATAACCTGAAATGATCAAAAAACTTTTTATAGATATTGATGTATTCAGATATGAAGTCTGCGGATAAAAAAAACTACTTTTTGTGAGAGCAATCAAAACGGTGCCTTCTCTCCACCTCACCAAGACTTTTCTATCACATTTTACAACATTATATATCTATCATTAAAAAATGCACTATTGTTGACGTCTTCTGTGAGCCAGATTTCTGTATTATCAATAGCACGCTAATATATAAATATTTAGTTTTAGACTTCAGGTCATGAGTATTTGGAGAAAAAACACTTACCTGAATATATTTCACTAAGTAAATTGAGCTAAATCATTGTTCTTGCGAGTATTTACCGTTTTTGAGTTCTGCCGCTACATCATCTTCTTCTGAAAAAAGAGCCCCACGTTTCATTGCCATGCTACCGGTTGATGATTACTTTTACGGAGTTATAGAGATCAGGACTTTTCGATTGATGAGTTTCACACTCTACATACACATTTAGTCTTGTTACATATAGGGACACCAATTTTGGGACAGTCTTATATACGGGTGTGTCATTGCTATTACCTTCGATGACAAAAGGTTGGAATCTTGTTTTTTGTACAATCCACTTATCAGTAGAATTGGTGGAATTCAATATTTCAATCAGTTTACTATCAGTTACTGCACTATTTATCTCGGCGTTTATTTCGTTAGCGTATATTATGTTATTGCTGAACGTGGGAATGACTGCCTTGATAGTCCAACGCAGATGCTTATTAGCATTTGGTAATGAAGAATCTTCAATTAGAATTTTGCCTAGACCGGAAGCACTAGTTTTGACTTTATCTACATATCTATTCTCATCCTTTCTCTATACATTTCTGCTCACAAATTTTCTATTCAATTTGAACAAAAATAATGATGATAATAATGATGATCGTGTATATAATTTTCAACAATCAATATTACAATCCATAAAAATAGATTACTCAACTTTTCGAAAATGATTTTGATTGACCTGTTCTTCCACTCATCCTGGCATTTGTTAATATTGAAATAATTTCTTCTGTTATTCCAATAATTCAAATGAGTGGTTATTGTATTGGAAAGTCATTTATTATTTTAGTGGCATGTGATTTTTATGATTTTGTGAATTCCATGAATCATTCTGGTATCTCGTAGCCAAGCCTGAAGCCTGGTAGCCAAGCCTGAAGCTCAGACAAAAGCTGAAAGAAAAAGCCCTCTCGAAACGACTACTTTCAAATAAACATTGAATTACACGGAAAAACATACTTTTGGAATAATTACGTTCCTATGAACATATACCTCCTATCAATGGGATCAAATGGGATCAATGGGATCAAATCATATATCATTACGAACTATCATCGATAACATGAGAAGACCTAACTCATTCGTGACATAAATTCGTAATTTTATGAATGCTTTGAGTGCTTAATTTTGTAATGTTATCCATATTGGTGCTGAAAAGGCAATGAGGCAAGTGTCTCATTTCAAACATCGATGTACGCCATTGAGGATGACAGTGTTCCTTGTAAGTGAAATTTTACCTGTTACATATACTATATTGTGCAGCAATCCTGTGTATGATATCTGATTCAATTACATAACGAATATATTGAGTACAAACTGAATAGGAAAACAGTGTTTTTGTATATTTCAATGCTCATATAAAAGTAGTTTTTCCGAAAGTAATTTTTTTTGTGTTATTCATAGTTTATACGAAAGTGGTTGTTTCGAGAGGGTTTTTTCTTTCAGTTTGTGTCTGAAATTTATTTCTTTGCATGATCTGAAATTCTTTGGGAGTTGGAATTGTTTGATTCCTTTCTTTGAAAGTTTCCAACGTTTTTTGTAATAAGATGGAGAAGTAGAAAGCCAAAACTTTTCTTTCCCAGTTCTGTGAGTTCTTCACTGTGATAATCCTTGTTAATGATGTTACTTCACTACAAGGTATATGTTTATACACTATTCTGATGGAGGTTTCCTTTTTTCTACGAGCTGCACTACATCTTGATGTAAATAGCATCATTTTCTTCTGAAGTAGGCACTAGCAAATTTATGTAACAAAAATTCTATAAGGTACAGATGGCATGCGTTTACTATTTCGTCACCCTGACGAATGCATGTAAAATATATGGATGACCGTTTGCCTCCGTTCTCAAACGGGATGTTGTAGTTGAACTCATTATTACTTTCATCATTATTTCCTGAATGTGAAAGAATCTGCTGGTCAGGATTTTACCGTAACTTCCTATATTTCCGAAAGGCACTCCAGACTATTAACTGTGACCACTTCCCTCACTGAAGTAAGTGATGGTGTGCCCTGATTAGACAGCTTTTTGCGATGTATTTGCATAGCCAACATTGTTATTACAAGTGTATATACAAGACTAAGGACTCCTATGATCAGAAAAACCAAATCCATCGGATGATGAATGAATAAATGATTATTCTTTGTCCTCATTTTCATTGAGACACCTACTGCATTCTTACTTCCAATCCGTTGCTCCAAATGAGATAAGCGACCGTTTCGTGACGGATATCAAATTTCAATTTTTTACTTATAATGAAGACCTCATCTCAAAATTGATCAATCGATTCGTGTTAGAGAGCTCGCGCTAAGTTCTGTCGACACTGATAGGGGTCATCCAAGATCAATATAAATGAGCAGTGGCGTATTAACTCGGGTCGTAGGTCGGTTATCGAAAGAAACTGCCTCAAAGAATGTAATGAAATTTGTTTCTTGAACAAAGTAAAAAGTATGTCAGAACTGGAATTTCTATCAAATTTGAAGAGTTGGTGAATCAAAAAATAAATATATGTCTGTTCAACTAACAAAAAACATATATTTTTCATTGACGTAATATTTTACTGGGGTAACGTTTACAAAAATTGTTTTAAAACTTCTGAAATACAAATTGAAATTCAATTTGGCCTAGAAAAATCTAAATGAATGAATGATATCAATTTTTCATTGACGCACGTGTTGTATATGTTACGGGTAATACTAGGTTCATTTACAAAAAGCGCTGGGACCTAAACTAGGCAATCTCTGCTTTCAGGAGGTCAAGGTTATACAAGGTGGAATTGCAAAACAAAATGTGCTAAAAAGAAGTGTTCATGTGGAGCTGCAGAAACATTTTGCAATTCAAAATGCCACATTTGCCACAAATACCAATTTTAATAATATTGATCAGTAGTACTTTAATGAATTAATTGTCATACAAAATTTTAATATTTTTGTACTATTAAATGTATCACGTTCTTGCCTGCATTATGTTTTTACTCTTTCAGCGATTATGTTCGCCTTTGTAGGTTTTATTAATAATAAAAGTATAGAATGCCTTCTGATTTCAATTTAATCAATTAACTAGGTTCATTTTCCATATCATCCAGTCAGTATTGAATAGACCTAGGTTAGTTGGAGTAAATTCCGAATTGAAATGTATTTTAGTCATTTCCTTGGTCGTCCTCTTGAGAAAGTTATCGAAGTGCCACATAGGATGAGACAACCAGTTCTTCCGCCATCCCACGCACCGTTTGTGATGGGTCTGTCTCCACCAGTGCCCTCAAATTTTCGTCCTATATTACTGTACGTCGATCACTTCGGGGATCACCTATGAGGCTGAAATCTCCGGAAAGAAATTTCGCTAACCAACGTCGAACAGTGCGTCCATAACCACTATCATTGCCAAATGCCTGGTCAATTATTTGCTCTGTTTCGGCAGCGCTTTGGTTCAATTTCGATTCGTAAAGAAAAATTGTTCAATATTTCCTTAACGATATCATATACCGATGAGCTGAAAAGAGGCAAAAATTTCAATTTGGAAAAAATTAATAGTATCTATGTATAGATTACAAAATTCTATATCGAGCAGTATATACCACGATGCAGTAGAATAAATATTCATTTAGATATAGAAATACAGAAACATGTGACATCAAAATGGACAAAACTTTTGAAACAACCTAATACCAGTGAAGAAGACAACTATATCTTGACCATAGCTGAGAATTGATTTTAGCTGCGTCCGAATTTGAAGCAAGATAAAGCAGAATTCAACTGCAGCTTGGCAAATCTAGCTGTGCCTGTGGAATCGAATGCGCAATAGATCAGCCGGTGGAGTAGGGCGAGAGCTCTTCAATATCGAGAAACTCGAGCTGAGAACGTCGTGCTACTACAGTAGGTTGAGAAATTATTCTGTGTGGCAAACTATAAGTTTATCTGTTGTCTTTGAAAATGCTTTCGAACAGTGAACTGAAAAACAAAGTTCTCAATGGATAAAGCAGAGAAATTAAGGAAAACGTATTAGGAATAATGGTAATAATAAGTAAAGTTGTAACTGATTCTGTATTTTGAAAGTTTAAGAACGATGGCTGCGTCCAAATTATAGGAAAAATAAAAAATAATGATGAATGTTGCTAATTTGGCAATTTTGCGTAGATGCATAATTGATTTCCATACCAAAGAGAAACTTATACGCTTAGGGAAATTCATATTGACTATCAGGGTGGCAGAGTCTCCACAAAAAGAAATTCATAAACTCTGATTTCGATGGAGGAAGGTGAAAAATAACAGAAAAATATTGGTGGCATCCAGCCTATTTGAATACATAGGACAGAATTCTTGAAAAAAAGCGGAACTATGGAGAAGAATATCGACCTATTATATTATTTATAGGGATGAAACATATATTCACGCTACACACACGTATCACAAAGGTTGAAGAGATCATACCGTAGAAGGTTTAAAAAAAACCTGTTAGTAATGATCAATCATAATACATGTTTGGTGGTGAAAATGGATTTGTGCTCAATACCCACATTAGATGGAGATCAAATTGTAATACAGGTGATTATCACAACGAGTTGAATTTTGATAATTATAAGAAATGGGTGTCGAAACGGTTGATTTCGAATTTGCTGTTAGGAACCGTTGTGGTGATCGATAATGCACTATATCATGATAACCAAATCGACAAAATGCCAACGACATCGACCAAAAAAGACGATTTGCAATAATGGTTATTAGAAAAAAATATTCCATTTGAAGAAAGCATGCTGAAACCTGAATTATATACCTTCAAAAACAACTAAAATATGCAACACATCAGCTATTTTTAACAGCAAATTACAACGTTGTACGATTACCGCCATATCTCCCAGATATGAATCCAATTGAGTTGCTTTTGGCTGGACTGAAAGATTACGTGGCAAATAAAAATGTTACTTTCAATTTCAACGATCTTAATATTGCGACGATTTTCTCGAAGTTTTCTTTCGAGTAAAGGAAATCTCATTGCCAAGTTGTACGTCTCAGTAACACCAAAATATCTATGTTTTCTCTCAAAATATAGTCAGAGACTCGATTCAACCCAGTGAACCGACATCATTGATTCAAGTGGGCAAAACTGAAAAAAATATCATTGAACTCCGATTGAAAAAGTAAACAATAGACCTAGTATTATGTAATCAATAAAATCAATCCAATCTTTCAGATCAGATGGCAAAAGTGTGGTTCTACCAAACTCTGAAAACCTGATTCGGTCCATGGCGGGGCAGGCACAAAGTATGTGCTCTGCTGTTTCATCATATT
>WOGR01001048.1:0-21417 GCA_015342045.1 Leptinotarsa lineolata
CTCTCTAGACATTCTGGTTCACATATTTTTCGAGCCCGTTCCGTTAGAGTGGAGATGACTCCTCTCCTTTGGCTAGGATGGTGGTTCGATAGTATTTATCTGTGTGCGTGGGTTTTTGATACACTTTGTGATTCAGTCCGGTACCACATCGTTTTACTAGTACATCTAGGGAAGCTATCCGTTGGTCCTGTTCAATCTTCATGGTAAATTTTATGCTAGGGTGTTGGGCGTTCAAGTGGTTTGGGAAACGGTTCAGGATGTCTCTTACATGATTTCAGATGACGAAGGTGTCATCCACGTAACGTAGCCACAAGGTCGGCTTCAATTCAAAAGTGTCTATCGCTTTTTCTTAAAACCGTTCCATGAAATAACTTGATATCACTGGGCTAAGTGGACTTCCCATCGTAACGCCATCTAGTTGCTCATAGAAGTTTCTCCTCCATTGAAAGTAACTTCCTGTGAGATATGCTCTAAAGAGTTCGACGACGTCACTCGGAAACACTTGGGCTAACCCCCTCAGAGAGTCTTCCAGTGGGACATTGGTAAACAAGGACACCACATCGAAGCTGATCAGAATATCCGTCAGCTCCAGCGTAAAGCCCCTAATTTTACCAACGAAGTCTGTCGAATCCTTGGCGTAGGAGTTGGTCTTTCCCACATTAGGCTGTAGGAGCGAGGCCAGATGTCTCGCCAAGTGGTAGGTCGGTGAGCCCGGTGTATTGACTATCGGTCTCAGTAGCAAGTTGGTTTTGTGTATTTTCGGAAGCCCGTAGAGCCTAGGTGAAACAGCTTCAGTTCTGAGAATCGCTTTCTGTGTGGTTTCCGGCAGTGAGAAAGATCTAGTGATTTTGTTTACGTTCCTTAACCTAGATTGAGTTGGGTCCCGTTGAAGTTTGCGATAGTTTGTCGGGTCTAATAGATCTTCAATTTTGTTGTTATATTCTTCAGAATCACAGTGGCATTTCCTTTGTCTGCTGGAAGTATCGTGATGCTCTCATCAGAGTTGAAGCTCTTAAAGGCAGCAATCTCTCTTTTAGGGATGTTTCATTTAGGAGGTCGTACTTTGCTCAGGATTTTTACTGTCACAATTCTGATTTCTTCCGCTTCTTCATCCGGCAGAATTCTGATTGCCACTTCTGTACCAGCGATAATTTCCTCGTTTGGAACCCGTCGTGGCATGATCGCGAAGTTACCGCTTCGTGCTAACACTGACGTTTCATCTTCAGTGAGAACCCGGTCCGTTCGGTTTATGACCACTCTGGACAAGTCTAAACGAGGGGCCGCTGTACATACAGCCTCGTGTAGTTTTTCGAACTTCACTTTGTGTTTTTTGCTCACTCTGTCCCGTTCATTTTCCACTTTTGAGTAAGATGTGCCATCAAGTTTGTCCCAGTCTTCGGGTTTCATCCGGTTGCCAAGTTCAAGATGTAGATTCAACAAAGCATTGTCTGTCTCCGCTAGCTGGCTCCGTGTATGATGGATACGTTCTCGTACCATTCACCATTGGACTGGAAACTTTTGGACTGCAACTTTTGACCTCACAATTACAAATATCATTTCGTCATTTACTACAAACTTACCCATGCACACACAACTATCAGTCCATTTTCATCACCATCAACAACATAAATTAGCAACTTACGATAACATGATACAAAGACTAATGAATATCCCGATATCCAAAGAGAATTTCAATAGTGAAATAAATTTGATAAAACTTATTTTAGCAGACAACTTATTCAAAAAACAAATACTTCATTATGAGATTTTCACTGAATAGATTACAAAACTGCAACAGATGTTACGCTATATATTAGCTTCCTCAAGAGTTTTCATACTGACTTAATTCTACTCAATTTGTGCTTTATATAATAAAAAATTTAACTACGTGACCTTCTTTTTGACCAATAATATCGCTCGTTATTTTTAATAGACATACTTGGACGTGGCTTACCGGAAAAATTATAATTCGAGCAAATTTATTACAAATAATGAAAACAAAACTACAGTTTTGGATAGATCAGAAATATATAAGTTTACTTGTGGTTCTTGCCCAAAACTATATATTGGTCAAACGGAGAGAAACTTTTCTCGAAGAATAAATGAACATATGAATGTGAAGACAAATTCCATATTTGCAAACAATCTCATGACGGAGGGAAATGAGTTCGATGACAACTATGACGTATTACATTTGGAAGAGGGGGTTTTGAAACTCAATTTTTGTAGTGCTTAGAAATTGATAGATTCACCAATTTTGCAAATTGGTGAATCTATCAATTGCCTTTTTCTGAATCTGTTTTCTGATGTGCAAATTAATAGTTAGTTTATCGTGTGTTCATTTAATATCAATGTTGTCATGATGTAACATTCCGTTCATTATATGTGGATACTCTGCCATTCTTCGTGAAACAGATGGTATGATGCACTGTTTGGATCATTTGGTGTAGTAATGAATATTACTACACCAAATGATCCATGAATATTACTACATTATATTGGTGATTGAAAAACGTGTCGAAGTAATAAAAATAACAGTTTGGTGTTGGAATAGAACTCCAGTAATATTCAGATGGTATGAATTGTATTTTTCCAAAATTTATATGTTTTTCAACTTCAATATACGAAAATTCAAGGCAAACAAAATCCAGTCATTTCGGCCAAAACCGCATCAATCTATGGACTCTAGCCACTCCATATTAAGATTTTCAGAAAAGGAAGGCAACAGTTTTTCAGTAACTTCAATCTTTGGCGATGATATTCTGCAGTTTCAGGAAGTCCTGTGAATTACAATACTGAAAACATATCTCAAAAATCATTTTTGCACTAAATAAAACCATAATTAGTAAAGATTACTTTCATCATTATATTTTGTTGTTCCTAAATGCATCGTAACATTTTCTAGAGGTGTAGCAAGAAAGCACAGTCTAAACGCAGCTCTCAGTTTTTGCTCTCAGGTGCAATGAAATCAGACAGAGTAATTTCCTGGTTTAATAGATGATAGCGTTACGAGTTTTTATTCGTAATGTACTACAAGGTATATTCTGCCTACAATCTTGTTAGTAAGTAAAAGGTATTAGTTCACACAATGACTGGATGTGATCACCACCGCAATCGATTACGTTTTCGCTTATGGGTATGAGCAGTTTTTGTATTATCATTTATATATTGTTGAAAATATCAGAGTGGCAAATGAGCAGGCAGTGAATTTGAACGATTTTATATCCTGACATCGAAACTTGTGGATAGCGAACATAAAAGGGGTTTTTCAGTAGATTATTATGGGAAGAAGTCGCCTCTTTGTTCACGATTGTCAGGAGTGAAGTTCTTTATTTTTTTGTAAAATTACTTTTCAGTTTTCAACAGTTAATGCAAACCTACCAAAATGGAATTATAAATATTGACTGGACTATCGGAAATCAACAGGTAGAATTGGAAACTCTGACGAAAAAATAATCTATTAAAAAAAACACAAGAGAAAAATACTGTACCTAGATGCGCGTTTCATTAACCAAACTAGCATGATAGTATTGAGGTTCGTTTTAAATAATATAAAAATGTATTCATTACACTGAAAACTCAATCCTAAAGCAGGAGTTCAATTCACTTACTTTTGCAATGTAATAGAGGGTAACATACTGTTGTGAATCATTTTCTGAAAAAAAGCCGGCAGCTGGTAGTCTTCGATTGTGATTTGGTCAAGGTCGTACTCAACTCGACTTGCGCTCCGCGATTGTTCTAGATGTTGCGTCGCTTCGAGAGACTTCCATAAACTTCCCTATCTGCTTCCAGAGACTTCCATCACGACATATGAACCTTACCAACAGGCAGATCGAAGTGTAGTTTGAAAGTGCGGTACGAAGTGATCTAATAAGGCGATAGACAGTCAGTGTTGCAATGGAATGGAGTTGATTTCAATTGTAGTGTGTAGTACATTATTGTCAAACCCATGGAGAAAACGTAACAATACAACTCGTCAATATTTTAATTTTGTCTTCATTAGTTTACTGCAATTGTTTCTACCTCTGGAGTTCTAGCCAAATAAATGAGAAAAAACAAATAGATGTTTGAAATTACTAGCAGTTAAAATAAATGAACATAGTCGAATATACGTCCAAGAAGATTCAAAACGTTGATGTGAGATATATAATTTATACAGTGAGGCATGAAATAATTCAAGTTATAGCAGTGTATAATGATAAAATAAAAATAATAGTATGAATTATAATCTCCATTAACACTGTATGACTGAAAGCGAATATTCTACAACTATTCGAATGTTTTCGTATGATTTGGATAGTGTGGTATATTGTTCTTGTTCCCAATATTGATTAATACTTGTTGCGATATCCAACTCCATCTGTAATTTTCACATTCGAAAGTAAACAATAGATTGTATTCAATGAGACCTTTGTTTATAGGTATCATTCTACATTACGTGATTTCTAAACTTTTGAAGGCATCTAAAAACATGTTGTCATGTATCAGTATCAAAAAATGCAAGCATTCCTCACTCATTCTGTGACTCGTTATCTAAGGCATGTTGTGCAATACTAGACTTTTCTGGTGTATGAAACCTCCCGAAAGAAAAATCTGGAATTCACGAAATAAACTGTGAAGATTGCGATAAAAAGTATGTTGGTTGAACTGAGCGGACTATAATACTGTCTGAGAAACATTTTTTTTTATGAAAAAGAGAAGTTTAGTGTGGCTAAACGTGTCTCAGAGAAGGGCCACAGAATAAGTGAGACATGCGTCAAATTTTTGATACCGGTATATGACAATAGGTTTTAAAATGAATTTGAAAATTCATAAATCGAAGAATCTAGAAAAAATTGATATACAGCGACAAACTACACGTTACTCATTCTCGTACGTAATAATTACAGGTAAAAACCATTTCACAAACCGAAAAAGGTGGTAACGAATGATAAAAACAATAGAAATCAGACAAAAGTTATTTTCTTCATCATATACTGATATTGAGAACAATAATAAAACACTATAAATTATACACCGTAATAATTTGATTAAAGTAAGTGATTGTTCATTCAGATTATATAAAAACATTATGATGGTCGTTAAAAAATAATTCATGTCTTTTGCATCTATAGATGATGCAAAACGCGTGTCGAGAGAGTCTATGTAGTTTAGGTATGGAAAAGTTTTTCAATACATTTACTGTCAGAACTTCATGTGTTTCAAAATTTTCAATATGATTTGTTACAACTTCATGTCACTATTCTCGAGTTTTTTTACTTGTTCTTGAAGATATTTGTAGTGATTTTCAGAGGCAAACAGATTTTTCGAAACTTTTTCTTGAGATGTCAAATTTGACATGTCCGTGTGACAATTAGAGTGGAGGAAATATTCAGTCATCCTTCAAACAGAAGCTGACTGCCAATACAAATATCAATCACATATAATGATGAACAATTCCATTTGGTGCTGACTATATTGGTGCAACTTTGTTACGAGTCGGGGTCGAATTATTATAGTATAATATTAACGAACCCTTGTTACTCTAATCAAAAAGTTCCTCACCATATATCAAAAACTCAAGAAATTGAGTTATTCTGTCGTGAAAAAAAATTATATTCTTCTGTCTATATACACAGTCAATATAAAATGACAAATTAAAATTATTGCTTGCCAATGAATCATACTGATAGTTATTATGGACATACATACAGAAAAAATATCAATTTTGCACCAAACAACTAGTAGAAATTTAAACCATTTTCAACAAGTATCGATATACTAGTTCGAATAATGAAAATTGGACCATATTTTGCATAGAAATATGGTTCAATTTTCTGGAGCCATAAAAATGATTTCTTTTCATTTTGTTACGTAGGTAGGTGTAATTTCTATTTTTGTTCTCCCCTTTACACCGTTTGGAAATTTAGAATTTTGACAACTCAAATTCAAGTTTTTCGCAATGCACCAATTTTTATCAGAAATGAAATTTTCTGGTTTTCTACTTCTTCATCATTTAACAAAAATTTGTCAATTTTTTGAAGAGAGAAATAACTGCAGTACAAACTTTATGAAGATGTGTAGTGCATATACAAAAATGTACCACAGATGGAAACTGGAAAAAACCCTTTCGAAACAACTACTTTCATATGAACATATAATTACACAAAAATGACTTTCTATTCAGTTTGTATTATAAATATTCATTCTGACAAGTGCCTTTTCACGAAATTTTGAAGTACACCATTGAGTATGATGGCGTTCCATATCAATTCCATATAAATTCTCTTTCATATATTAGTGTATAGCCTTTCATGTTTCGATTCAAAAACGAGAATTTGTAGTACAAACGGATTGGAAAAAATTAATGGGAAAAAGTTATTATCGTGTAATTCATTGTTCATGTGGAATCAGTTATTAAGAGGGGTTTTTACAAGTTCAAATACTTATCTGTATGCACTTTTAATCTCCATGAAGAGTTTTTATTGTGATTATTGTTTCTTCCTTGCTTCAAAAGCTACCTTATATTGATGATAGAGACGTGGATTTTTCCTTATAAAAATATATACCAAGGACTATGAAGGTGTAGGCCCTTTTTCAATTTTTCGAAGCTAATACTAACAATCCCCAACAACTTTTCAGAATAACTTCTGAAAATAGAAAAAAGCCCTACTTCACTGGTTAGGCACTATGTATGAAGTTTTTTGTGATAATTGAGATCCTTTGTTGTAGCGTTGATGGGTTTCCTCATTTTCTTTCTAACATTGTCTTAACGTACCATAACATTCCGATATATCGGAAGGCGTTCTTAAAACAACGCATTAAATTAACAAACGAGATTGAGCATACACGTAAGTGAATATTCGCTCAGAGATTTTTCGGTACATTATTCTGTGAAATTATAATTATGAAAAACGTTATTGTTCGGTAATGTACAATAGTAGTACTATTTCACTGTAATAGTTTCCACAGTTGATAATAGATTTTTTTGCTAAGAATTTAGGAGACTTTGATGTGGTCAACAACCTATTAGAATGTTCGAGAATAATACAGATGAGATGGGTATTGCAAAATTTGGAAATTTCATTGAGAAAATAGAACTTATAGAGGTTCATTATCATTTTGTGAATGAAAATTACGTTAAACTAGATATTGTTGATATTGTAAGGAGGCGTGTTGCAGAACAGTTATTTATGTAGGCTGCAACTTGAAACGTTTCTGGATCTTGAGCAAGAAAGCGGTACATTCGCACATTTAGAAGGACTAGCTCTAGTTTTGTGGTGGCAAGGACCAGGTCGGTTCTTGATTTTCTATAGAAATTCAATTATAAGTGCTGAAAAGGGTTATCAAATCAAAAACTTTCATTTAGACGCCATCTGCAATAGTTTCTAGAAATAATGTACCCCTTTTCAATACAGGTCACTGTATACCAACTTGGTTACACTGAGATAGGAGACACTTCAAGCATACCAATGAAACAAAACGAAGAATATGGTTTACTTGAAAGTTTCAAAGAGGTTTGGCATCCTCAACCTTGAAATGGATTGATTGACAAAAATACTAAATTATTATTGGAAATAAATGGTCACTGTATAAATAGAATAGATTAGAATAGCATTCATTTCGCCAGTATAAAATAAGTAGAATCATGTACAGAACAAATATTTACAAGACAAAATACACAAAAGGTATAATGAATTGTCTTTACAACAGAGCAACTACGATATACAATTCAACTGGAAATTTTAGTAAAGAAATATCAATAATAAAATCTGTTCTGGAAGATAACGCTCATCCAGATTCATTCATAAATTCGACGATAAATGCAATAAAAAATATAGAGTCGATCAAAACCAAAACAACTCTACAAACAGCATCACAGATTCAACAACATTCGACTCAACAATTACCGGCTCAACATCCACCAACACCTTTCACAACCAACGTTATACCTTACATTCCAGGACTATCTGAAAAGATAAGACGAACTGGAAATAGGTATGATGTTAGAATTTCTTCCAAAACAAAAAATACAATGAGATCTATACTTACACATACGAAATCCAACAACCCTGAAGAAAAAACAAAAAACTGCATTCATGAGATACATTGTTCTTGTGGTAAAAGTTACATTGGTAAAACTTTATGACCATTGATAGTGCGTGAGAGTTAACATCGAGATTATATCAAAAATAGACAATTCACAGGATCTTAATTGTCAGAACATATTTTAAAATCAGACGGTGAACATCGAGTTGAGTGGGGACAATACCTGGATACATTTCCCAATGGGTGGATAGGGAGGCGAGGATCGATTGAATGGCCAGCGCTATCACCTGTGGGGTTATATAAAGAGCGATGTGTACAAAACTAAACCTTCAGATTTGAATGACTTAAAAGAACGAATAACGCTTGCGATTAGGTCGGTTACACCTGATATGTTAAATAATGTTAGAAGACAATTTTATTTGAGATTAGGATTTTGCCAAGACGTTCGCGTTGAACTTTTTGAACATCTACTTCGTTAACTTCCATAGTACTCTTTCGTATTCTATATTTCATTACGTTTTGCATTACATTTTAATTTTTGACTGTATTTTATCGAATTTCGGTAACCACATGATTTTAAGTTATTTTATCTTAATGTTTGCAATAAATTCGAAAGCGATAACATTTTTGAATAGAGAATGAAAAGACATTTAAAACGATATATCACAAACCTATACTTCCCATTCAAAAAATTAGGGGTTGTACCTGTCATTCGAAGGGAGTCGAATGTCAAATTGAAATCTACATTTGACGTTTCGGGATTTTCTTTAAATATGTAGAGTAACCGAAATGATGAATTTATTCCATTTGGCTTTTTCACACTGTATAGCAGCTAATTTTAATGATTTATGCAATAATCTATGTCGATTTCTATTTCCAAAAGAAGTACATACACTTTTGACAAAGAAAAACAGCTAGGCTGCACTCAGAAACTTGATGACACCAGGGTGATAGGAAACTAAAAAATCACAGGCAACAAAGAAGTTGTTCAGTGTGGTTTCAGTTGGATCATCAACTTCATATCCGCTCTCTAAATCAGCTGTGGTGGTATGGAACCAGACGGAAATTTATGGTATATTGGAAACTTCCTTATTTTTTTCAAATACCGACAATGAGTTAATAAATTCTAGTTTAATGTTGTCTTCAGCAGCACTCTTTGAATGAGCAGGGATTGTGTAGATTTTAAAGAAAAAACAAATCTTATAATATATTTAACAAATGAAAACATCAAGCATGAATTGTCTCTCGTTGAAATTCTTCATCATGATCAGGTATTTTTATATTGAGGAAATCGAAAATGAAATTTAATTTCGAACTGTTTTATTCGCAAATGAGAGAATAATCTGTTGTCAGTTGCCACCTTGATTGCTCCATGATATTTTTGAATAAAATTTCCAACTATTTGACTGTGAATGTTCAACACCTTCCGGCATATTCGTCGGAAGCCACATGAAACACTCAGTCAGACGTTAACGACATACGTTGTGATAAAAATTTAATAATACCCTATGAGGTAATGAAATTCCGCATTGAAATATGAATCTCGAAACAATTAACCCCATATACAAGTTAATTATTAACCGCTTATTTCGACTGCTGCAGGAAGTGCCATTAAACGCCGTTTTTATCGTACAATTTTAATAAAAAGATGCATGACATTTGATCGCCGAAATCACATTGAGGCGTGTAACGCTGACAGGCATGCAAAAATCTTTTGACTTTCACTTTTTCTCAAGTTTTATGTCGCGTTTTTACACCTGTTGGAATCCAAATCGGGACTACAGCTGCTTGAAGTAAATTTCAATACTCGTCCAAGGAACAATACTCGCGGATTTTGTATGATATTCATTAGCAGAGTTGATTATTTCTCATTATGCTAGGGTTGCGTAATATGTTAATGTGGTAATGGTGGTGTTTCAGAGTGACATTAATTAATTTTTTGGTAGCAAGCGAGTCATTACTGTGTCGAGAGAATAACAAGGAAGGTTAAAATTTTTTCGTTGCAATTTTAAGCTTAGTGGTGACTCAAAGTTTATCTGATGCTTCAGAGGACGTAATCTGAATCAATTAAAAATCAAAAGGGCTTTTTTTCTCACTTGTATATGGCAATAACCAAAATGGCCATAATCTCGTCGAATTGAATCAATTTCTTGATCAGATTTTCAATAATGAAAACAAATATTTCTGATAAGTCAAAATCTTATTTGCCTTTGGCAAAGATTATTCATCAATAAGTTCCCTGTGAAGGTTTGTGTCGGAGAATAACTACAAGTTACAGTCTGTTTTTCATCAAATACGACTCTTCGAACATTCGAACACCCACAGGTTATTGATATTCTCAACCTTATGCGATGCCCCTCAATTGAGTATACAGATAGGTTCCAAAGCGGGGATGTTACTAAAGAGATGAAGATAATTTTATCATTGATTCACAAGAAAAAAAATTATGTTACCAATAGACCCGAAAGAAATTTTTGTATCTTTTCCTGCAACATCAGAGAAGTAAATTCAAATCAACTTCACCATTATATGCGAAGAAATGGTCTTGAAACTATACCAAAATTTCTTTTCAAAATAATATTCAATAAAACAAGACAATTCTCATCTGACTTGTTATACAACGAGATCAAAGTACTTGATATTTGCCGATTATTCTGTCACAGTCTTCTCATGTATCAACACAAAAATAAAAAAGTTTCGATTTGGATATCACATAAACATGACACAAGACAGAAAAAAAGGCCCTCAAAATACCAAAACCATAAAAAACCATCGCACAAATATATCATACTCATCTAGGGCCTAAATTATATAACACATTGGACATCGGAATGAAAAAATCAATTACCTAGAAATGTTCAAAAGTCGTACAAAAAATGGTTACTTAGTATACCTCGAGATAACTTACACCGATTCATCGATAGAAAAAAAAATACTTCTTACAAAACTATGATGGAAGATGCTAAGAAAAAAAAATGGAAGAAAAAATTGTTTTTCTAAGAAGCTATCTTGAATTGATTAAATGAACTCCAGTTCGTAGACCTTCTTCACCCTTTCTTTCCTTTCTTCCTTCACGGTTTTTTTTATTCACGGTTTTTCTTATCTGCAACTACATCTCATTACTGAGTCTAACTATGACTCATCGAATGATCATCAAACATATCAAAATTATGGAGTACTGCTGAATGATAGAAGCCGGTTTATGTTCAAATCTGAGATTTTTTCAAGCCCCTTCTATAATTGTCGGTACAAACACATTGTTAGTTATGATCACATGAGTAAACGACTGCTATGCATCATTATTGATTATTGAGTAAACACCATTAGTATATAAAAGTGATATATGTTAAGTGATAACTTTCATTCTTTTCTTTTCTTATCCTTTCTCCTTCTTTTCTCTTAGCCACCATACAAAACAATGTTTCATGTGGCTAACTCTTCATTTATTTGTAATATTGACATTGGGTACTGTATTAGTTGGTTTTGGTAAATAATTATTATTATTATTATTATACTCAATGCAAAGAACAAATTTCTTTTCTTGCAAGCAACACAATTTTTCTGGAAATCAAAGACCCGAGTGCCGAAACCATAAATGGAATTAAATATTACAGGCTAAACTTTCTGCAACAAGCATCGATATCATTCAAATTGAATAGAATTGGACGCTACTTATGCAGTTTACTATGAGATTTTCACTATGAAGGTTTTACAAAAATTGTGAGAGGTGTCTCGCTTCAGCGAGACATCTCTACATTGAATTGCAACATTCAGTCGTATATTCAAATCATAAACGAACCAACATGGATTTTCCATTGGAATAGATATTTTCACACTTCTGGATCCAACCCCAACAAGTTATCCTAAACTTTAGATAGAAACCATGGAATATTTACTGAAGTCATCCAATCACAAACCCATTTCGATTTTCAAGTGGTATACAACCTAAATCGCGCAGTTTGACAGTACTCATCAGCTCAGTGAAATTAGCTCCAAGATGATTTGAAAGCTTAGCTATCTAAGCTTTTGTTCCAACACGGTTCATCATCATTATCAATGTGTAGCTCAACTCTACAAGATCATTCTATCAGGTGCAGATACATATATTTCTTTCTAAATGGAACAACATTCTACCAGCAAACCATGCTATGTGTCATCACAAAAAATTATGAATAGGCTGTTGTTGACAGGGGCACCAGAATCATTCAATTTAGAAATGGTAATCATGGCAACGATTGCAAATGAACAGTAGAAGGAAGCAAAGAATAACAGTATGGAACAATGAATAGCACTATCAAACTATCGGTGAATCAAATTGCACTGTCAACAAGAGCTGATGATAAGTGAATTTGATTTCTGAACAATTTCGATCCCTCTTAACGACTTTGCAGGTGAAAACATAATCCACTCTACACCATGCCGAAAAAATCTATAGGTAGAATCTAAATTAGTTGTTCCTGAAAAAATTCTATGTCAACAAAACTTTCGGTTCTGAAGAAGTATATGTGATGTGTCAAATAACCTGCACCAGTATTTTGTAGGCTCATAGCCGGTCTCATGAAAAACCATTTGTTTTTTTTTATTGGAAATCTCAAATCCCAAAAATACAAAAACTTCCAGATGGATATGAGCCAGTCAGTTTCCTGTAACTGATATCTAAAATCATTGAGGATTGTGGAGTGCTTCAGCTACCATTCATTACAAAGAAAGAACAGTTGATGGCATTTATTCATGTTTGAAATAATGTAATCAAAAATTTTAGGCTTTTGTGAAATTTGATCTGGAAAAGGGGTTTACTAATGAATGTTGTAGCTTGCCAGCAGTATTTTTTTCTTAATTCTTCAGTTCTCTTCGAGATCATTCTTTTCAAGTTGCAATCAATGGCTCTCTCTCAGATATCTTAGTTTTATTCATTATCATATCAATGATTAAAAATATTCAAAGTCATATATATTCTTCACTTGACGATCACATCCTTGTCTCTGCTTCCTATTCAGATGCCTGCCCAGTGGATCTTCTTCTCAATGAAATTCTGAAAAAAATCAGCTGAGCCAAATGAGAAGGAATAAGTAGTGAGTTTTTAACATAATAGTTTCAGTGTACACAATTTCCTTGACTATATCAATTAATTTCTTGGGTATCAATTGAGAAAGTACCACTGCAACTAGATATTTGATTTCAGCAAATTCTAATGTAATATACACTTGTTTGCAGAACTCATTCTTGACTTTATAAGAAAAATCTGTTGAATTTTCAAACTGATTCGACAATAGTTAGTTTTGTTTATAGATATGGGACCAAAGTTTGTTTATATTAATATCCCGTTGATGAGAGTCCACTTTGCAATCACTTGTATAGGGTCTTCCAACAGGGACATTCAAACTTTGACAATTGATAACGGCCATCTTGTTGAAGCTACACCTGTCAAATTAGTTGTCATTCATTCAAACTGTTCTGTCAAATCACCATGGACAGATATAGCATTCAACAATAAGTGCGAATAATAAAATTGTTTATTCAAGTTGGGTGTTCTGTTCGGGCAACGTACCACCCGCTTTGCCGATTTTACGGTCGCCATAATCTTCCTGCCGAGAAAAACTATTAGCAATGTGGTGGATAAATTTGAGTCCACTGCAGTAGTTACTGATCTACCAACACCTGTACGTCGAAGAAACTCAATATCTGCCGGAAACATCGCCGCTATTGGTGAGACTGGAGGAGAATCCGAGGATGACGAGTTTGTGTCACTCACAAGAACTCGGCCTTTCGCAGACCACATAAAATTCAACTGACCCAAGAATTGAAGGCAAACAACCATAGACAACGACGTGTATTCGCTGGAGCAGTTGACAACTGACCATAATTTCCAAAGAAAAATCACCTTCAGCGATGAGGCCAATTTCTGGATGGATGGGTACGTGAACAAATAAGAGCGTCCAATGTATCTTAAGAAAATCACTATTTGGTGTAAATTTCGGACGGGCGATGTCATCGGTTATTGAGAACGACATTGGCCAGCCCATCATCGTCAACGGCGACTACTATAGGTCGCTGATCTCCAACTTCTTTTAGTCTGAATTGAGCGACCTTGGAAACCTATGGCATGTGGTTTCAACGGGACGGCGCTACGTGCCACACAGATAGTGCCACATTGGATATTCTGAACGAGCGAATTGAGGTCATGGTCATCTCACGTGGAAGTGATGTGAACTGGCCACAAGATTTAATCCCGTTAAACTTTTTCACGTGGGATTTTCTCAAGTCGCAGATGTATGCAAATAAGCCATAAACTACAGCGGTCCTCAAGGCCAGTATAACCCATACTATCGGTCAAATTCAGCCTGATTCAAGTGCCAGAGTCATGGAAAATTAAACGTTTTGGATGTGCTCCACCCAGACACCCAGAGAAGCTGTGGCGGATATTTGAACGATATATTCCACACATAGTAAAGATGAGAAGCGTCCAATGAAAGGCCCTATATGAAGTCAATTTAAGAGTTGAGATATCATTTTAAACTATGTTATATTTGATATTCAACTGTGAAAACCATTCACCATAAGAGATAAGAAACTACGACTCATAACTCAGTTGATGATTGGATTTGAACTCATTTTGCTGAACAATATACTTCCAATAATCCGTTTCGGAGAACTCTGGCCTCTTCGTTACTACAAAGTAAACAGGAAAACAAAAGCCGATGAGCAAAATATGAAAAAAACAGAGACTTATTATAGCACAATTATCACAAAGAACTCATTCTCAACAACTAATTTGACGCCTATGGTGTGAACGCTCATAAGCAATCACCTGTCTAGTTACAATTTTGATTAATTTTCAATCAATTGTTCAATGATTAATTGTTTGGTATCGAACTAGTGGCGAATCATCCACAGTGGCGCGCCTGTCACAACAAAGAAAGGAAAGAAGGTAAACCAAGCATTTCAAGAGAGAAAACAATAACTTCGCAGGATTTATTCCACTCATAAAGATCGAATGAGCATCGTTTCTCGACGTATTTTGATATTGAATCTTCCACAATTAAAAAAAGAGAAGTTAATAGAGAATCTGCTGGTTTATACTGTTTTTTAGGTTTACAGCCTTCCACAATCTGAAAAAATAAAAGCTAAATCTGCTTCGGTGTTGTATCACATATTGAGTCCACCACAGAAAAAATGCCTTTCGAAGAAACTGCCACATTGTAATGATAACTTTTTGGGAAGAAGTTTTCAGTTTGGTCTTTATCTTACGTCAGTAGATTTTTTCTTGTTTCAGCCTACGCTTCTTTCAAACTACAAAGGTTCGAATATCCAGAAACTGCAAAAATCATTGTCACAAAAAACGGAACAAGTGTTTCGTTATGCAATAGCTTCCTCAGGCGTGTCATCACGCGCTGTTGTTATGGCTTTTCATTAAGTATCGGCCGATGTCGACAAATTTCGTACTGTCACATTCCACATGATATTCTAGAAGAAGAAATTGTCAAATACAATAGTACCACTGAAATCAAGAGGGAGTTTGATATACCTCAACCTGAGTCATTCAGATATTTATCATTCATCAAATATCATAGAATGAGATCATGTACCGACAACAATGATTTACTCTACAGGATAACCTTTGAGGAACAATTCTCTCCAAATCAGGATCTGAAGAATATTTCCAACTGATTGAATGATAATGCAAAGAAAAATTCATTGTCAATAAACATATATTGAAAACTATCCAGCATAGATAAGTTGGCACAGCAGAGCCAAAAAAAAGTTCTAGCCTTGCGAAGGCTAGCATGAAGAATACTCCATAACATTTCGGAGAGTAACCGAAAGTTCGTGGAAGTTCTGAAAATCTGAAACAATAATCAATTTGACATACCTCTAAGCACCAAAAGAATTTCAGAGTACATCGATGCGGTAATTTCTGAGGCTAGGATAACACACAACGAAACATACTGAATTAATAGTGCACTAGAACTTGCTTCCGTGAGAATGAAAATGTAATTGAAAACTAAACTTGTCAGAAAAAAAAGTCGAAGGAAAAATTCGAGAGGCTCATACAAATTGTAACTAAATTCATCGAGTCGTGTGGGAAACACGATTCTGCAGGAAGGAGCATTTCTGCAGAGGACTATGATTCCTGCAGGACTGCTTGGAAATATCGAAGTAGAGATCTACGAAATGAAGAAGAAGAGCAATATCTGCCTGGATCCAAGTCATGTAGAGAAAATTACATCTTTTATTGAAATTGGCAGCATTCAATCAATTCAACAAATATATAGGAGTCCTCCCTAGTTATATGAACATTTGTCTTATTGAACACATGTTAATAACTTGAATTTGCGTAAAAAATAGTGTTAAACAATCCTGTACATTGAAAAAAATATTTAAATCATCTTTGTTCTATAATATCTCCTTCACGATGAATAATCTCCATAAAAGAAAAAACAATTGTTTTAACATATCAGAGACTGTTTTTAAAAGTGTGTTCAAACATCATTTGTTCAGCATTCAGAATAACTAGGTTCGCGGTGGAAATCCTGAATGAGGGTTTAGCTGTTCATATATCTTCATATCTATAAATTAATTTCTTTTTTTTTGTCTTTCTTCTATCCTCCTCTTCAAGAAATTTTCGGCAGATGCGAATGCAAATTCGCGATCTGAACCAAAAGCCATTTGCATAGCAAATACAAAGTGTTTTTTTCTCTCTCTCTCTCTTGTATTTTCAGTTATCTTGTTATTTTTGATGGGCAATAATTTTATTATTATGATTATTATTATAATCCCTAAGACAAGACACTAGTCGTTTGAAGTCACCGGAAAGAAGGCACCGACCGCCCATCCTGAACAAAATTGATACTCTCAAATGACAAATATTTATAAATGAGTATGCGGACTGCAATCGATGAAGGTTGAAGTAGATTCTAGATAACAAAATTATTTTATAAAATTCAATCGCACGAGAAGGAAAAATGCGACAAGTTTTCATAACGATCTTCAGAAAATCCAAACCTTTTTGGCATTTGTCTATCATAATCAAGTGGGCTTTTTATGTGAGTTCTCTGTTCATTATCAACCCTCATCAATTAACTTCGTGATTCCAATGTTTTCATCAGAACCGAGTCATTGAAAATCTCCATATTACCTATGGGTTTTCCAATCATTTCATCATTACTATCTACCAAATAAATACCTACATATATAAATGAATAGAATTCCAAATTGAAAACCTTCAATGATAATAATCCTCAAAACATTAAATTTTCCTGCAATATTTTGGGGTTGAAATTTTGAGGAGAATCTGAAACTCTCACTCCCAACTGCTGCGACATGTAGAATTGAAATAAATGTTCGTTGAAATCAATCTGGGACCGAAATTGCAATAAGTTGCCCAAAATCTCTATCAGTATATTATGTTACAAGTATACTTGAAGGAAACACTTCCTTTTATGAATAAAGTCAGTACGTGATGTCAATCTACACAGCACATATGATTTTACAATGTATGAACACACTAGCGACCCGCCCCTGCTCCGCAGTGGTGCAATGCTGAAACTGAATATACATATAAATTCGTGCGATTGCTGCTAATCATAAAGTACTATAGGGCCAAGTGCGGCTTTCGACGCGCTATTTATAGGCACGCGCCGCTGGCCCCCGGCCGGTACCGCCGCAATCATTATTGCCCTGCATTTCAAATCTGTAGTATCTTTTGCAATACTAGATGTACAAATTATTCAAGGTAGTTGATTGGATAAGGATTAATGCTGTATTGCTTAAAATCGCTTCATAAATAAGTCATTACTTCTCAAGGATAAAAATAGTTATTGTGGGTTATCCCTAAGAGATAGATATCTTCAATCCCGGACTCATTTGTAGACTTTTTGATGGCGTATAAACCTGCAGTACATTTTTTATCTATGTCGTAGGGTTCAGCCAGCGTTTGCAAAATAATCGCAAAAAAATGTGTTTATTTACGACATCACATTAGAAACCCCAAAAATGATCAGTCTTTCCCTTCTATATTATGCATGTTATATACAAATAAGCCTTCCTCTTGAATCACCCTATCTATAAAAAACCCGCATCAAAATCCGTTGCGTACTTTTGAAGATCAAGCATACATAGGGGCAGTGACTTTATTTTATACTATGTATCGAGTATCTACCCTTCGCCCTACTTCACTGATTCCCACATTTCGAGCCCATCAAAATTAACTTTGTTTTATGCTGAACTGTTTTCTACTGAATTATCTTTTATGAAAAGGCGGTGACTTGTGGAAATGTCGTTGTTGTTGGTGCTTTGTTATACGTTACGGTGCATGTCTTGCAAATTGATTATCAGAAGATTCGAATGATATTTGCCACTGCTTCACAACTGATGTATTACAGAACAGTGTAAAATTGTCTGTTATCCCATAACAATGAAAGAGAATTATGCAAAATAATTGAAAATTTTTTTTTATCATCTCTCATTTTCCAATAATATAAACCCACAAATGTATCGACAATTTGAAAAAATACACCCCAACTGACTTCATTTCGAGTTATACTTGGTTTTGAAAGTCATCCAGTTGATTTTCCAAAAATACGAGAAATAATTGTATACAAAATATTTTTCGACCAGACTAATAAACAGATCACATATCAGGCCAATAAACTAACCGGAGACCAAAACCTTGAACAATTTAGTATACTCGTATACTGTAATGACTACTAAAATACTCCGTCTATTGCTTCATCGTTTTCAATAATGTCCATCGCAATTTTAGACAAAACGTCAGGCAAAGCATTCTGTAGAAATACCATACATGGTTAAAAAGGTTGTTCATTGAACGGAAATAACATATATCCTTCAATTCTAGTGTTTGAGCTGCCTTATTTGAAACACGTCGATCTGTACTTTTTTTGTAGCAACAAATCCAATTTCATGATTTTGCTGTAGTGATTACACTATTCAGAATCACTCCCAATATCAAATTCGAAATGATCTTCGAGAGAATTTTTCTCTTTACTTTGTTATTTTCACGAAAGTTTCGGTTGATATATGTTCTGTTAAGGTATATTTTATTGTATCAGCGTATCGTATATACCTTACGATAATAGTAAGGAACCGCCACCATTCAGGAATGTGGACAAGCTAGCGAGAGCTCACTAGATCATTGCCTATGATGCCAATACATGGGGGAACACAGAGCTGGAGGAACACTGCCATCAATGAAAGAGGTGAGCATTTGCTATATAATTTATCATGTAAAATAATTCATACTCCTAAATGTAGGCAACAGAGTGAGTAGATATACTGGGTGATAGGACAGTAAGGACTAATAGGCAACGAAAATACTATTGAAGGTGCCAATCACGGATCATCAACTCCATATATAGACCCTAAACCAGCTATGAAAGTACCAACATTTTTAGTATGGAATCAGATTGGAAAAAAAACACTACATGGGGAAATATCCAGGAGCACACTCAGAAAAGCTTCCATACCTGAAGGGACTGTCGAAGAGGAGATCTGAAAAACTGCTTCAATGAAGCAGGTATCGACAACAATTCATTGTTGTGAGTCAACAGATCATTCTCAGTTTTCATTCATTGCTTGCATCAACAAACCGACATATTTTTCAACACTAACATTGTCACACCCTTGCCAATGGTCGAGTTTGTCGGAGATGGCAGCTTGTTCATAACGTTTGTTGAACCATGGTTTGTCATTACAATTTCGCTTTAATGAAAAAAGGTATGAATGATCCAAAAAGTCACCAAGCTACAATGGATCTGGAGAAACAGAAAGTTCGGAATGAGTGGACAAACGAACATGTAAAATGTTCTCGAACTACATACATGACAGCGAAATAAATGTTCGATAAAAACTTCGTGATAATGTATCAAACAGTGAAGAGTGTGGAATGAAGAGTTATCTCTATGCTCCACAGGAATACCTAGTGTACAGACCTGTCGAAAACCGAACATGGGTTGGAATTTACTGTGCTGGGAGAAATTCACATTCTTCACCGCCTCGTTCAATACATATAACCTTTTCTAAAGGACAGTCCAAAAAAAAATCTGAAGAACTGCTTCAATAGAACAGCTATCAGAACAGTTACAGGGCTACTCGCTGAACACAGTTTATTGAGAGGACATCTGAACAAACTATAGCGGTACAATGCCGGTGCAATGATGGGGCAGGAAAAGTTTGTCATAGTTTATGTGAATTTGGTGCACTGATATACAAGATTGAAATAAGAATGGGTGTCGTGAAAGAGATGGGATTATTCACCCATAGTGTTGAAGTGTTTCTCCGGAGAGTTGAAAGAATTGGAAAATTCAGTCGGCTCCCTAGAACAGTAAAAAATCTATGACTATTATAACCTCAATCACTTCAGAAGCACAACGATTGGTAATGGCAGATATATTCTTGAAGATCTCATCAATCAGTTGTTCTATAGTGGCAATTCTGAATGATTTTGGTTGGCCTTCAATACATATTAGTAATTCACACACTCAATAATGAACTGAAATGAGTTTATTCTACCCAATACCAATGGAACCTTCCCAGCGACTTTGTAAAATATGAACTAGTTTCTGAGTATAGTTCAACAAGACTGGCGGATTTCCAGTGTTGATCAGAAATGATCATATTTCAGTTCAAAGCGAGACACCAAAGAGTACGGGAGTGTTTAGTAACGGAAACTTATGTTATCTGAAAAGATAATCTGAATTCAGTGAAAATAGTGAAATACCCAACCCATGTAGAAATTAGTTCTAATCAGAACTATTTGTGTGTGTACCGCACACAAACAACTTTTGATTTTTCAGATTTTTAGAAACTCTCTAAAAACTTGTTCCATTGAAAAATGAAAAAAGGAATAGAGAGACTCACGGACGAAAACGGCCAATTATGGGACGTTATTAGATTATACAAAAAGAACATAACCGCATTGATGAAAGAAATGGAGAGCATGAAAGCCAAGATACTAGAACTTGGAAGTGAAGAAAAAAATCCCTGAAGAACGGATCAGAAAGTAAGTGAAGAAACGCTACCTAAAAAAGGGAAACAAAAAAATAGACTCACGAACCCCCAAGCGGCCATGTGGCTCATAAGTCAGTTCATAATCCGATTCGGAAAACGGATTCGGAAACAAAAAGAACTGCAAAACCCGACGGCGCGTCGCGCGAGTACAAGAAAAAGCTGAAAACGCAAATAAAAACAACCACAGAACTACAATTTGCAGAGGCAGTAGCGGTCAGAGTGAAACTGAAGCGCTACGAACAGCTGAGGATCTCATCTGTGTACCTGCCCCCGCAGGGAATACCACAGAGAGGCAACATAGCAGAAATCTTCCCGGACCACCATCCAACAGTAACCAAAGGCGACTTCAATCCGAAGTCACGC
>WOGR01001049.1:0-21409 GCA_015342045.1 Leptinotarsa lineolata
ACATTTTTCTAGAGGTGATTCTGAATCTAATGAACTATCGCTCATATTTTTAGAACCTCCATCTCTATTTTTCATGTTTTTGAACTTGTTGATTAGACTATTGGTCAGTAAATGTGTTGAAACAACTGAGGACGAGAAGAATACATCTGTGGGACTTCTTCAAGTTAGCATTCCGTAATGTAATGAATCTGAGCGCAGAGAAACTGGAATTCTAGCCAAGCAACATCCAGAACTGCAGTTCAAAAAATATTTTTCATTTCAACCGATGAAAGGCAGCTCTCAATTGGTTATCAAATTACAGCGCATCATGTCAGAAAACGTTTCCATGAAATGAAGTTTCCATAATCGAAGACCACTTAGATGTTCACCTCTTTCCAGAGGCAATCACGATGCGAAATCAAATGGTGTCATCCAGATTCTAGCCGGATACGAGTCTGGACACGATTTAGAAATAGGTTACGTTTGAGATATGTTCAGGAAGTCTATACATACAGAGGTGGTATAATAATGATGTCAAGTGAAATAATGTTAGGGCAGCTCCGACTTCTTTTTCGCATATCGGGTTCTGAAAGGTTTGTAGTACCTCAATACTATAAAGAATCATGTAAGAATACATTCTCTCAGTTGTCCATAATTACTCTTCCCTGCCAGCTCAAATATGTATTAGCTGTGTATAAAAAAAAGTTAAACTCACTACACAAAAACTTATATGTTTCATAACTATAACACACGAAGGGATAAGGCTACCTTACTCACGTCTGACTGTGCAACAAGCCTCTGCGAGTTATCCAGGTATCATACGCCATAACCAGGCCGTTTTTTTCGAGGACAAAACACAAACACTACCAAAAAATTAATAAGGCGCTCTGAGAGCGGTGCCCGAGCGAAAGTAGCGATTCACGTTGATACCTAAGAGAAAAGTGTATACAGTTCTGTTTACTTCAGTATACATAACCCGTGTTTTACTAAATAAATACTTTTCAAAATAATTAAAAATAAAATATGTCTGACAGTGATAATTAAGAAAGTGAAATTGAGCAGCCTCTTGCAAAGTTACACCAGAATACACTATCTATCAAGTCATCAGTGAGTTTATTATATTTTTATACTAGCGAACCGCCCCGGCTCCGCATGGGTCCGATACTGATACTGAATATACATATACAATAATTGAATTTTTTTTTTGTTGAAAAATAGTGATGTACGTAATGTACTGAAAAACTGAAAAATTAACTGGAAGGTCCTAGGTAGCAGTCATCACAGCTCGCTCCTCAGAAATCTACGGTATTGATCGTTGGGCGTAGCGTAACCTGAGCAAATATGTAAATACTACGCCCAACGATTTCAATATTTTTATTTGATCAATACCGTAGATTGCTGAGGAGAGTGATGTGATGACTGCTACCTACGACCCTCCGATCTATTTTTCAGTTTCTAGTACATTATCTACATCACCCTTTTTTTAATAAAACCGTTTTTAACATAAAAACAATTTTTTACTTATTTTATTTTCAACCTTTTAGGTTCTAATTTTGTTACTCGATTCTTCAAATTCTGTTTAGTTCATCTAGTGCCTCAGTATCACAAGGTGATATGAAGTCCGCCATTATGTAGCTGCGGCCATCTTGAACTTTGCATCTTTTACGAAGAGTTCTACTATTCTACTATACTATAATTTCAAAATAATAGGCACTGAATTCTCAGAAACGACCGACCGACGTTTTTACTGCAATCTGTCTCTTGCGGTAGCGTACGGAAATTATACTAAATAGATGAATTAAAATGATGAGAAAATATACATATTGAATCACAACTTCAACATCAATGTTTTTGTTTCAATGTGATAATATTTCTGAGAATTCAGTGCCTACTATTATGCAATTGTACTATAGTCAATCCCTGTCATAACTACCCCAATATGGGGTAGTTATGAAAAAATATGTAATCGGCCATTTTGTAGCTGCCATCATCTTAAATTTGCATTTTTTTGTACTCTTATCCCACTAGTCAACCCCTGTCATTTCACCCATATTGAAGTAGTTGTGAAAATATATGTAATACGCCATTTTGTAGCTGTGACCATCTTGAATTCACAATGATACAGAATTTATTCATTTGTATTATCATTAAAACTGAATGTGTGTATCAAATTTCAGATCAATTTGTCATTAGGAAGGGGATCAAACAGCAAACTGGATAAAACCATTTTATCAATGAACGCGTGCGATCTCGCACTATTTTTAGGCACGCGCCGCCGGCCCCCCGGCCGGTATCACGTAATTTAAGCTGGATATTTTGATTTAAATTCTACAAAAAATGAATCAATGCCATTAATTAAGTTCTCTCAAGAAAATTTTCAATTGCAAATTATTAACAATTCGTGAGAACCTACTACCATATATGGAACAACAATAGATATTGTATTTATTCGATATATTGATAATATTATTTCCAATAATTTTGTAACAAACTTCAGTAAGCATCTACTAATTGTCATAGTATGACCGTCAGAGGCCACATCGAATATAACTATTACCGAAGTTACTGATTAAAATATATGTTCGAATTTTTGATTATTGTATTCAATGAATATAAATGTTCATTAAAATAATGAATAATCATCATTTTCTGAAAAAAATCGTAATATTTTATTTGTACATTATTATTTGTACATTCCTGTCGTAATCTGTTTTGATGTGTTTTGATGTGTCACATCTGCCAGGCGTCTCGAGATGGCTAACAATTTTTTTCGCAATAAGTCGTTGATATAAAAATAAAAGAGGGCTGAACACTCTTCATGTCTCTTGATTGCGTTATTCAAAATATGGGTGGCATACGATAGAAGGTCGCCTGTTGATCTTTGTTTTCGAAAGCTATATTGATGATCGCTCAAGATGTTAAAGCCTTTCAAATATTCAAGGATATGGTGGTTTACGGCTTTCTCAAATATTTGATATCACGGCTTTCAAATAACTATAGACCAGTCGCTCTGCGACTGGTCTATAGTTATTTGAAAGCCGTTTTATCAAATATTTGCCCTTTTCTTGCCCTTTTTAGACATAGGCTGAACGCGAACAATCTTCCAACAAGAAGAAAAAGCCCGTTCCTTGTAAGACAGAAAAGTCTGCAAAATACTGGTGCAAGTTCATTGGCGTACTTTTAAAGTATGATGCCGGGTATTTCATTAGGAACAAGTGCCTTGTTATATTAAGGTGTTTCAAAATTCGCCTGACTAGACGTTGTCGAAAATTTCCAGCATTGTGGATTCTAGTATGCGAATAGTGGGTGGTGCCTTTCCCAGAAAGTCGACTGTGGAGTGGGACACAAGTTGTTCAGCTAGTAGATTTGCTTTTTCTATGGCTGTTGTTGCAATTGAACAATCCGATTAGTGGAGGAATTGAAGATTTGTGAAGTTTTGATTGAAAGTTTTAGCTACCAACCAGAAGAATCTGGACCTGTTGGAATTGGCAAGCAGTTTATCCCTAATTCTCTGATTGTGAAGTTCTTTGCTTCGATTCATTTTGAGTTTGCAGCTGTTGCGAGCCTAGTTCGGTTTTTGGCACTGAGATCTTTGTGCCACTGTCGGTAGGCAAGATTTTTGGAGGCGTCAACTTGCTCATAATTTTTGTTGAACCAAGGTTTGCCATTAGAAATTCGTTTCATTGAAAAAGGAATATATATATCCATGGATGATAGAATAACTTCCGTGACTTCAAAAGCAAAAGTTGATGGATTATTAGAGCTGAAACAAACATCTAGCCAGGGAAAATTTCGCCCACTCACCAGATCTCTAATGCCAAACTTTGCGCGACTTATATTGTTCTCCAACATTTATCGATACTTCTCTCAATACTGAAATGAGTTTGTGGTCAAAAGGTCCCAAAGGAGACGCCACAGTGGCTGTGTAAATTTCTGATTGGTTGTTAGGTATAGATCTAGAAGACTAGCATATTCTCTATCACGGTCAAGAATCCTGGTTGGCTCATTTATAATTTGAGTGAGTCCGCTGCTTATTGCAGAAGCCCCAGCTTCGCGACCTTGTTCGTCATTGATATTTGAAAATTTAAGCCATCCGATATTGGTGGACATTGATGTCACCGAGTATGAAAATTTCGGCCTGGAATGATTAATTTGCAGAAAGTCAATGGTGTTCGCAAGTGAAGAAAATGGTGCCCTTTATTGTGTATCGCTTGGTGGTCGATAAACGCAATGATATGAATTTAAACGATATGAATTTAGTGATCTTCTGTGTTATTATTTCAAACCAGATAACATCAAAGTTTTAGGGTTATAGCATAGCATTATAGCATTGACAGGAGATATCGCTTCGGATAAAAAGGGATATTCTAAAGTTACGTCCGAACTGGGGGTGGAAATCATAGCCGGAATATAGAAAATTCACAGGGTTTGTTGAAGCACTGAATTTAGTTTCTGTTAGTGCAAGAATATGAGGACTATTTGTTTGCAGATGTTGGTGCACTGAGTTTGAGTTTGAGTTGAGTTCTCTGATGTTGCAGAAATCGATTTTGAAGTTGCTAGTGTCAGTTGTTGACTGTCAGAATCAGTGCTTTCCGAATAACTTCTGTAGGATGATGCCCTCGAATCAGCCCCCAACCGGAGATCCGATTGGGAAGCTATTTAGTCTCCGGAGTATTTTGATCCTAGTAGCGACATCATGCGCTTTATTTCTACCCTTGGAACTGTAAACAGCCGGAACAGCAACGAAACCTTAGCTCGAAAGCAACTTCACGCTGCCTAAGCCGTTGCAATGGTATCTCACCGGACGAAGCCGAGTGGGACCAGCCGTACAATTATTTGGAAATACATGCAGTCTGCAAAATTTCAAATCACCATTATACATGTAACTTACAGAGAATGCATTTTATTGTGTTCAAGAATTCTTAAATTCCTAATGTAAGTCAAATGAAAAAAAAATTCTTACTTGAAATGCACGTGTATGTTTTTATTTATATTTTATTCTATATTTACGGTAGTTCTTGAGTCTGACTAGTCTGATGAAATTTTATGAATGTCATGTGAATGCAATTTTAAGATTTTCAATAGCGAATAAATTCTATTATATTATTCTACTCTACTCTAACCTATCGTTCGATCATTTCCGGGCATAAATCCAAAACTTCCATAATAACGTTCGTCTACATGTTCGTCTGTGACAAACTGGTTGACTAATGCAAAAATTGATGTATTGTGACTAAGCATAACTCTCGAACCTTAAGAACCAATAGAGCATGCTCTAAAGAAGAATTGATATACAAATTGGCAATCGTCGGAATGCGTACCGTTCCCATTTTCATTCTGAAAGAAAAATGGGCAAATTTATCACAAGTGGACATTCGCAATATCATGTTGGCTATGCACGGTACATGAGCTGTAATGAATCAAGAAGAAGCTCATATTGCGTATTAAACTTAATTTTTCTATATGAATTCTCTTTGTTAGAATTAAAAAAATATAATCATGGGTGCTTTTTGTTAATTGATAAGAATTCTGTTATATATGGAACACTTTAGAATACTGCAAATTGATTATTATTCAGCTGAGTCGAATCCAGAAAACAGTAAACCTATTTATGGAAAAATCCTTAGTTATTTTTCTATAGATGTAGTTGAATTCGTAAACAATCTCATATCTCAACCACTATTTCACTCGGTTCAATAAAACATCTCGTAAATATGACAAATTACGCTGAATCCGCGATTCGGATAAATTCTGAATTCTGATAAACTATCGTCCGTGTAATTGTAGATCATTTTTCATTTATTGAATGAGGCGTCCCATGTCAGAAACTACGGAAATTATGTTGAAGCTTAGAAAATCCAACCACAGATCGAATCACATTCTGAATATATCTTACACGTAATAAATTCTTTTGTTTTTTCCGGTTATGTCGTATCCAATAAAATATCCTTCCACAAAATTTCCCTTAGAAATGTATAAATTAGACGGCTTCTCGGAGCGTGTGGGAATATCAGAACACTATGTAAAGCAAATCGTCTACGAAATCGCAAGAGCGTTATGAACGCAATCCACTTTCTGCTCATATTCAACTTTGGCTTTTCTGAATTTTGGTTGGATGAATGGAAAAGCAAAACAAATGCAGGTAAGTACCCCCCTTATCAGATTATCGGATTCACTTCATTATTGCAGAGCATAACCCGTTTGCTGCCTCGTCTTATATGCGAATATTGTCATGTACTGGTTTTGATAAAATTGAATGAATCCAGTGTCGCTTTGGCCGAATAAGTTATCTGGGGACTCCTGATGCCAATTCATGAATAAGCCAGATGAGATTTGTGTCATTAAAATTCTCTTGAATGATTTTATCATATCTTCACACTCGAGCTTGTTTGTTTCTGAGTGATAGGCGAGTATTATCACGTACTGGTGATGATGATAAAATTGAAAGAATTGAGTGTAGCTTTGGTCGAATTAGTTATTTCAGGGACTCGTGGTGCCAGTTCATGAATAAACCAGATAAGATCTGTGTCATCAAAATTCTCTTGAATGATTTCATCATACCGTTACACTGGAGCTTTTCGTTTGTGAGTGATAGGCGAGTATTATCATGTACTGGTGATGATAAGATTGATTGAATCCAGTGTAGCTTTGGCCGAGTAAGTTACTCAAGAGACCACTGGTGCCAGTTCATGAATAAGCCAGAGAAGATCTATGTCATCAAAAGTCTCTTGAATGATTTCATCATATCTTTACACTCGAGCTTTTCGTTTTTGAGTGATAGGCGAATATTATTTTGTATTGGTTATGATAAAATTGAATAAATCCAGTGTAGCTTTGGCCGAATCAGTTATTTTAGGAACTCCTGGTGCTAGTTTATGAATGAGCCAGATGAGATCAGTGTCACCAAAATTCTTTCGAATAATCTGATCATATCTTCACACTCGAGCTTGTTTGTTCGTTTCTCAGTATTAGGGGAGTATTATCATGTACAGGTGGTGATGAAATTGAACGAATTCAGTGTAGCTTTGACCGAATAAGTTATTCAGGGTTTCTTGATGCCAGTTCATGAATAAGCCAGATGAGATTTGTATCATTAAATATTTCAAAAAATCTTCATATCAATCAAATAGGAAATAGGATAGCTATCAATTTATTTTCCATTGGGTGTTTTATGATACATTACAGCTTAGTAATCTATGAAACTTATTTTTGAGTTGCTCCAACTGAATACATTGGCACCAATGTTAAATTTTACTTCGATGTAAAAATCCTAGCGTCCATCAACTTCAATTTTCGAATATTCTCGTTATTCTGTTACTGCGTCGAATAATATTTCAACCTTAATGACTTTCATTTCAAATATTGACTGGAATATTCAGAAGTGTTTTTTCGATAATGAATTTTAATCTGCTACCAAGATTGTATTTGTCAACTTTATCTGAATGTTTTGTTGTACACCATTTGCATACAACCTCATGGACAATGTAGGGGGTTTTATAAAAACTTGAGCAACATGTAAATACACATATTTTTACTCTTCTTAAAGTTTTCCTGGTGATGACAATGAAAAGTGTCGAAATATTGGAATTAATGTCTTTAGAGTAGTATTCTTTTGCATGCTGCGTACCGCAATAGTTTAGTTGTTTCTATCATGTCAAGAAATACTACTCGTTCACTCTATATAAAGGGTCACACATAAAGTTCGCGACATATGAAAGTTTCTTTTATTAATAGATAAAATGAAAATTTGACTTCGCAGTATCTAATAAAATTTATAATGGTGAAATGAGAAATTAATACAAATTATGAAACAACAACAAAAATTAATTGGCGCTCCGGGGCGACTTGATTGATTCCAGTGGTGCATTTGCTTATTCAGCTGCAAGAAATCCCGAAAAAACCAGCAACACCACATCATCCGAAGATCTTGAGTGTCAATGTCCTCTCTTTCATAGAATAAAATGTAGGGTATCTCCTGGGGCTCCAATAAATTCAAGATATTGCCAAAATATTCAGTTACACGACTATTGTCAAACTTAAACCAGTCCGTTTCGTCTTTGACCAATGCGTAATAATGACTAGATTCAACGCCAGAACCACAGTTAATTCGTGCTTGAAGAATGAATGAAAAACAGCATCTTTGCTTTTATTATGTGCTACTCCGAACCTGATTGATAATCCTCAAAAAGTCAGTTCCTATTTGAAATTTTTGAAAAATGCCAAATGGAAAAGTTGCTCGGTCTCCAATTCTACTGTCACTTGGACTTTTTTTAATTTTTTTTGTTTTTCGAATCTTTCGCTCTATAGATTCGAACGAAACATGATTTAAATTTCATAATTTTAATGAACACAAGACTTGAATGTCATATCTTGCTCAGAAAATACCCGCATTGGCCGTTTACTAGGAAAAAAAATAAATACACCTCCAGAAATTCGTCTTTGTTGTTGCAGAGTTCATCTAGTTTTTCCATTTTATTTTTGAACTGATTTGAATTTTCAATGTATGAACGTTAATATGTCAGTAAACGAATGGACGTACTTCTTTTGATCCTCTTTTGATTCCTCTTTTAGCAGATTTGTATCCCATTAGCTGCAGATGAGTTGGAAATATTTTAATACAGTTTACACCCAACAGTTTGACTGTTGGATGTAAACTGTTAGATGTAGAGAATAATAACGCCTCTTGACTTGATTTCATAAATCTTATATTATTCATTTCCACCATTAGATGTGTAAATAATTTTAAACCAAAATAACTACAACCAAATTCACAACAAAACATCATAACATTCATTGATTCATCTCAATAATCTTATAAAGAAGCCGAATTCATCATTCAGTATGGCGTCCTTTCCGTTCTATACAAATCATAATCCTTTCACAGACTTTGTGACATTTTTGATAAATAGAAGATTTATGTCAGCACAAAACTGCCGAATAGTATTCTCTAAATTTCTTTGTTTGCAAATGGTCTATGCTTATACACTTTTTGTTTCAGATAACTCCATAGAAAAAAGACAATTGCAGATAAGTCCGGTAATCTTGGTGGTCAATAATCTTCCCAATCTCGTCCTATCGCTTTGCCCTTAAACATCTGACTGAGACATTGTTTCACGTCTACCATTTGGTGGATCGGTGCCCCGTCAAGCTAATACCACAAATTTCGTCTAACACTTAGAGGGAGATTATCGAAAATTTCAGACAACTGATTCATGATGAAATTTCTGTACATGTCATCGTTCAAATTTTCTCTAAAAAATGTGGTCCAATTATTTGGTTATGTATAACCCACACATTTGTCTTGAATGAATAGTGGTCACGGTATTCTATTACAAATTTATTACAGAATTAACGTGTTCTGTTAACAGTTATAGTGCGGACGTAGATAATTCCCCCCTTCTCTTAACTTCTGATCGATAAAAGATGTCAAAGTCCTGAAGAATTTACGGAGAGGGTGTTATTTTCAGTACTTTCTGATAATAAAGGCAAAAGTCTTGCATAACTTGTCGTCGAAAGGGTACTATCAACTTTATTTTGATAGAACGAAAGTTCTTGTGATTCCAGAAATGATTTCGCATAGAGTACAGTATTTTTTATATGCTGCTGAATAGCATAAATACTGAACTCGAGCTTTCTAATTGATGTGAGTTACTTTGAGGTGTGTGGCGAGACAATAATGACCTCCATGATTATGACCTCCATGATTATGACCTCCATGATTGCGGTAGTCTCTGTGAATCACCTCATTTAAAGACAGTCCGGACGTTTTCAATTCCACTGGCTGCACGAATCATCCTGGCCTGAAGAGTTTTTCCCATAGCAATGGTTTTAATGTTTTTGAAGATCATTGTATGACCTGTTTCAAGGTCATGTTTGAAGGGGGATGAGACTGGATTTGATTCGCGAACAGCTAGTTCGTGTTCATAGGCTCTGTTGAAAATACTCCTATTGGTCTGGCTGATGTAAGTTCTGGGGCAGGTAGAATATGGTATTTGGTATATACCCTATGTCTCATTGCATATCGTGTCCTTGGGTGTTCGTAAAAGAGTGGAGATTTGATTGCTGGCTGTGCATACTATTCTTACATTACGCCTCTTCAGAATTCGGCTTACTTTATCAGTAACTCCATGGATTTACGGAAGAAAAGCTTCTGGCTGATCAGTCTGTTCATCGGGTAGTTCGGGGTGTGGAGTTTGGATTTGCTGTCGTTGAATGGATCATTTGATTTGTGAGGCGGGATCGTCGTTTTGATGAAAGGCGGCTTTGAATTTGTATAGTTCCTCGGATCTGAGAATGGCAACCTTGAGAAACTAATAAGTTTCTCTCCACACAACTAATAATTTTGTATTCCTATCGATCAAATTCGAAGTTGATGCAGTTTACATTGGTTTTTCTCATTGTTATGCATACATCAACAGCACGCATCATGATCACACTTGTTCCATAGTTCAAACATGGACAAACAAACTTCATTCCCAAACAATTTTCATCCTTTCGAGTTCAGGTCCAAATACAATGAATTGTAACTAATTGCTATGAACTATGGATGGATCCACAAATTTTTATAGGTTGTGATTGACTTTTTCCACTGCTTTATGCCAATTTCCAAGAGTAATATAACTGAGTCAACAGCAAAATGATTGTTAATGTCTGATGGAATATACAAATTCAATGAGAATAAAATTGTACCAAAATTTGAACTTTGCGGCACTCCAAAATTCACATGCAAAGCCCACGAATACTGTTCATTCAAATATAAACCAATTAATATATAAAAATTCGAGTTATCTAATACTTCAACAAACTAAAGATAAACAAATTCCTGCAATCAAGGTTGTGGTTTGAATTTTCGAGTACCTCAATGAAATTAAGAAGAACCATTGTAGTAAGTTTACTTGTCATTTGTGCTCCAAATATATCTTAGATCATGCTAATACGAGAAATAGTAGTAATACGAAATGCTCTCAATTCAGAATAACTAGTGATTAAGTTATTTGTATGAACAATAAAAGTCGATCAGTGTTTGAGAATCAACTCAATGATTTCGAAAAAAACAGGCAATTTTTATATCGTTCAAGTTTGCAGCTACACTATCAGTCTCGTACATCCTCATAAACTTCCATTTCCCTAAAGAGGAATTATCAATAGAATTGTAATTATAAAGTCCCAACAACCCCATCAGAAATAATATTACAAACAGTAAAAACCACTCTTTCACGAATTCTTGCTTTCTCGACAACATATTCAGTATTGATTTCCGACATCAGTGATAATCAATCAGATAAATGTCCAACAATCCCACGGCAGCTCGACTCCGGTGCACATATAGTGTCTGGATTTGTCCGGCCCATTAGTCAGTCTCACGTTCGCTCCGAGAGCTCGGGCAGGCTTCGCGACGACAGTAGATATTCATTCTCTCCGTTGACGTCGAATCTTTTGATGAATAATCCGTAAAACTGGTGAACTAGACAAACTTATATAGCGAATTGCTCAGATGCTAATCCTCAGATGTGTATGAGATTTATAGCACTGACTGCTCTGTTGGTGTCGGTGATAGGTTTAAATTAACCCTCGCGTAACTCTCGCCATATCATTTCTAGCAGGTGCAGACTATATTGTAGGGTATGATATGAATCATTTCTAGTTAGAAATGAATCATATCTAGTCAGAGCCACGAAGTTTGGACAAATCTTGAATAAAGCTAAGAATTTAAGACATTGAGAAAACTGCAAGAAAGCTTTTACCGAACACAACAAAGAATTCATGAGATCTAGAAGATGATCTTGGTGGCAATTGGAATTGTGGGATTATCTCCAGTACAACGTCTTCAGAAAGTCCTCTCGAAAAAATGTTCCAACACAATCTATTTCATGAACAAACCAAAAGGAAAATGTGATAGCAGCCAAAAAGGAAATTCTCAGTGAGTTAATGAAGACGTACTTTCCTGGATCGAAGATTGTGTTGTATGAAGAACTTCAAAGTGCCTACTCTGCTATAAGTAGTCATAACGGGACCTAACAGATATACTGGCAATTGAAAGTGTCAAACCTTTGAAGTTATAGTTTAATAGTCTGTACGTGATTGGTTTTTCACTGAACAGTTCACAAAAACGCAAAACGTGTTTCGCTATACAGTATATTCTTCAGGCGTATTCATGGATACAGTATGAACACGCCTGAGATTTTCACTGAAAGGTTTTTAAAACCCAGTAAGTGTTTAGTTATACAATAGATTGCTCAGGAGTGTTCATACATACACCTGAGGAAGCTATTATATAGCGAAACACGTTAAATATTTAGTGAAAATCTTACAATCAAGTGTTACTTGAATAGAGTCTATACTAAAAATCTTATTTAAATTAGTTTTATCCTCTCATATATTCCGGGGATATGAAGGAAAAATGTTATGGTGTTAATACCAAAAATTAGAAGGCGTCCAATGAACGAACCAAAGTCTTGAGGCGAATACCTATTAGCCAGTGGCCCATAAAGTAGCATTCTACATGTTAGGCTCGTTGCATTGGTTTTTCAACCATGAAAGTACGTACGTTAGTATCTGAAAAATAATTAAATGCTGAGTCCATTGTTATTAGCATCAATATCTTCTGTTACAACAACTGCATCATGGAAGTTACAAGTGATGTTCAATTGAATGATCCGATCAAATGCTAATCTACATCACTTTCTGGTTCACTCCTAAATATTTTTTCAACTGCATTAATTGCAATTTTCATTAAAATAAATAATAGGTTGGAGTATCTAATAAATAAAACAACGTTCGTATTAGTTACACCTTTCATAACTCAAAAATGGCTAATTAAATAGTTTGAACGAGAAAATAACTTTCTCAAAAAATTAATTTCACAAACTAGAGACGACTGTCTCCTACAAGAGCTACAAACAGAAGGCCAATTAATATGAATGCAAACTGCATCTCGAAATAAGGGATTTCTGAAATATCTCTTAGTCAGCTAAATCTAGGTGTGAATGGCCGTGCCGTAGGAACTGTGACCACGTGACTCCTCCCTCCTTGAAATGAAAAAATAATGGAATCATTTTGGCGGCTTGGAACCATATCTTCTTCATTAGTATTTTCTTTTTTTGGGGGTATTTTGAAGCGACAACATCCCAATAACCGGCTTTTAATCCATATCAGGACAACTATTGTGATAGTAACTTCTACAAAAACGCCAAATATGGTAGTGTTATTTTCGGAGTTGTTAAATTCGTGAATTGGTTTCAATCGGTCCACTAGATGGTTGATTTCGCAGAGTTCTTCAAAATTAGGTTTCGAAAAATTTTGTGTTTCATATATTGTTGCTTGTTCATATTTTCACATTGTTGGTAAAAATCTTGTTTTCCAATTCAATTTCGCAATTTCTCGAAATCTTGACAAGAGTGGGCGCTTTTACTTGCAAATATCGATCGGTTTAACATTTGGAAAATAATATCCTTTCGCTCTATATCGGAATTACCAAAATTTCTTCTCGAGTGATTTGTTCGATAATCGACTCTGCTACATTGAATGAAAGAGGCTAACAATTATCGGCGACGTTGCCTTCGATATGCATTGGGATGAATATGCATTGGTCTTCGGAAGAGTATTCTTTTGGACAATAATACGTTTTCTCCAATACTGGACATGGACTGTCTTTGAACTGGATATTATAGTTTGCTTGTGCCAAATATGGGTATTTGGGGATGAAAATACTGTGAATTTGGATGATAGTGGAAAAATTTAAAAACTTAGTTTTCGATAATTGGAACATGTATTGCAAAAATTAGTTTATCTTTTGAAGAAGTTTCTTGTGCACAGAAAAATGGGTAATATGTCAACATATTTTCAAATTTCGAGATTTTTGAATCAGTGTGGATTTCACTTGAATAATTTATTATCTCTTTTAGTTCAGAACTAGATATTATTCAAACATATGAAGTATTCACCTTTGCCAATGTGATAGCATTTCTGAATCATCGATAAAATAATGATGTTTTGGCAGTCAAGTGTTATTTGTCAAACTATTCCCCGAAAACTAATGTCATTCGTGAGGTCGCCAATGGTTGTTTAAACTGCAACTTGAAATGTTTTCACACTGTTTTCTAATTTTTTCTTGATTCGAATTCAAAATTTGGATAGTTTTATTTCAGTGATTGATAAATCTTTTGGACAAAGAGATTTACATGTGTACTTCATCAATCATATATTCTTGGTTACGTTCTAATATAGCGATACTTTGTTCGTATCGTTCACCATCATCAGCATCAATACCATCAGTACCAAATAACCAATTTTCAATTTTTTCGATAACATTTATCATACCTCTTTCAATACGAATGTTTGGTTGAAGGTTTTCTGATTTCTTTTTTGTCATTTCAATAAGATACTCGGTTCTGACTAGCAGGCTGTACTCTAATCCGTGATGGAAAATTTGGTTAATGATTTTCCTTTTCCTTATCAAAATCATTTCTGATTATTTGGAAGAAGTCGTCTAATTTATTCAATGGTTTGATTTGTTATATAAAAATGTATTCCTGCTGTATAAAATTCTTGCATTTCACAGCTGTATGGGAAGGATGGGGTTGGTTATGGGGTTATTTGAATATCGTCATTTTGGACTTGTAGCACGTGAAGTAGGAGGTACAGCGCTGTCAGTATGTGTATCTCCATTTTCTTTCACTACCTGTATCAAAAGCTTTTTTGAAATTTTTGATTTTCTGGTTGTTTTTTTGTGGTAGGTACCTTTATTCGTTTCAAGTTTGATATCGGTCTCTTCAATAATTTCAGTTTTTTGAATTCCGGTCGATCTTTATTGCGCGCTTTTGTTCTAATATACGCATTGGAGGTTCATTTCGTTGGGTATTTCTTACTTTAATGATATTTTTTCAGTAGTTTGGTTGGAATGTTGAATAGAATGATATAGTTTTTTGACATTTTCTTTGTGTGCTTGAACGTAATTTGAAACAATTGTACGGTCATTTAAATCAAATGGGTCAGTGTTCCTAATGTGACCCCTAATTACTTCAAGAGGTGTGAATTCAGTACCACTATGTATTGAATTATTATAGCCAAGAACAGCTCTTTTCATCAGCTGTTCAGGTTTGAACGATTTCCCTTCTTCTTTCAAGCATTGGTAATGTTCAATTGATGTCAAACAAAATTTTTCAACTGGTGAAATTGAATAAATGTTTTTTGAACTTGTGTAATGCAGCTCAATGTTATGAATCTCCCAAATATTTTCTAGATCTTTGTTTTTGAATTCGGTGCCAGAATTAGCAGTTATTTTAAGTAATAAACCATGATGGGTAATGAAATTGAGTAGGTTTTCGACTACTGAAACTCCGGATAGGGATTTTAGTGGATATGCCTGACTATATCGTGAAAATGTGTCAATGATTGTCGAAAAAGTTTCATTTGGAATTTTGAATGTGTCAATATGAACATTACAATAAAAAGAAGTTTTTTTCGATAGTTGAGAAATTAATTTCAGGTAGGTCAAGTGTTCGAGAAGCGTAACAAATTGGATGTTCGTTTTGTGACAAAATGGCACCAAAAGCTTTATTAGAATCATCATTTGTGACTTCGAAAGGCTTTTGGAAATCGGGGTATGCAAGAACTGGTTTTGAAATGTATAACGATTCACAAGTATTGAAACATTCGATAAACTCTCCAGTGTGTTCAACTTTTGCGTTCTTTTTAAGACATCTTGTGAGAGGTTTTGTTAGTTTCGCAAAGTTTTTTATAAATTTTCGATAGTATTCTAATAGTCCCAGGAATGATTTTATTTCCCGTTGTGTATTTGGAACTGGAAAATTTTGAAGAGCTCTGGTTTTCTTTGGGTTTGGTTTTATGCCTTCTGGCGTAAAAACATAACCCAAAAATTTCACCTCTTTCCTGAGAAACTCCGATTTGTCCAATTGGACCTTGGATTATGCTTCTCGTAATTCAGAGAAGACCAATTTTGAGTTTTGGATGTGTTCCTGGAGTCCAGTGCTGAAGATAATTATGTCGTCCATGTAAGTCATGCATACCTTGTTCTGTAGGTCTTTCAAAACCTCGTTTAATACACGCTGAAGATTTGATAGATCGTTCATTAGGCCATTGAAAGCAGTTTTGGATTGAATTTTTGGCCATACCGATTTGATAAAAACTGATTTCCAAATCGAAGGTACTCAAATACTAAGGTCATCCCAGTTTATTCAAAATGTCGTTTATGTTTGGGAATGGGTAACGATCACTAATGGTTTCATTATTGAGTTTTCTATAATCTACTACCACAAGCCATTTTGACTTCCCGGAAGCATCCATCTTTTTTGGAACTATCCAAACCGCGGAAGACCAGGACTTGGTCGTATCATATTGTTTTCAAGCATGTCTTCCATTTGACGCTGAACTCTGCTCTTATGAGCGTATGGATACCTGTAAGTATAGCCTGGTATGTACGGGTATTTCGTCCGTGGTCTTGATTTCGTGCTTGACTTTGGAGGTGAATGTTAATTTATCTCCAGGTTTTGAAATATGTCTGAAAACTTTTTACAGAGTTTTAGTATAACACATGTTTCTTTCTCATTCGTGTGGTGTACATATCAACACAGCGATATCAATTTCGGTTACCAATTTGTGTGAGTCCGTCCCTGTATTTTCGAAAGTTTAATAAGCATACATTTCGAAGGTAGAGTATCAACAGCTCTCTACAGGAAGCGGCCGTATCAATTTCACTGGGGTTGTTCTATCGATAAGGTTTTGTACTTCCATAAGGGCGTAACCATTTTTTTGAAATTGTCAATATTTGCGAAATGAAAGTATTATTAAGTGTACCCTCAAGGTTGAGTATTTTACTTTCAGGCTGAGTATGATGTTCGGATTTGGTTGCTAAATAAAAATATCCAGTTTCATCACAATCTATGTCGCTGAAATATTCGTTCGTTTTCTGACTAAACAGCATTTTCTGAAGAATATGCTTCTTCACTGAGGCTGCGATTATTATAATATTGTTCATCAGTGTCATTATATTGGGAAAATTCATCGTATTCGTTAGAAAATAATTCCTCGGATTTAAAATTTGGTTTTTGATTCGCGGAGAACATATTTTTAGGGTTTCGGTAATTATTAGGGTTCCTGAAAGTGCTGTTTTGTTAAAAAAAATTCATGTTTTTTGGTGAAATATTTTTTGTTTCGAAAATATTTTCAGGAGGTCCAAAAACTCGATTTGTAGGTTGTCTCTGCAGTGGTAATTGTCTGGGTTGGATATTAATAGGTCAATTATGTCGAGTTGAAAATTGTAGATTGAAAAAATTTTGTTATTTTTTCGAGAAATAATTTGGGTTGAAAAACTTTTCATTTTTAAAATTTTGTCTTTGAGGTTATATGAATATAGGGCCATTTTGGTTGACGTTTGTATTAATGAAATGTCTAATCAAAGTATTGAACTTTGATTTATAATTGTTTAACGAACCATATATTTACGCGGTAATTTTTATCTAATACTGTTCTTGATTTTTCACATTTTGTCTTCAAGCGAGGACCGCCTGCCCGGTACTGATGATGCCCAACAGACTGAAACAGCTGTCTACCGGTGGCTCTTAAATTGAAATCAAATTGAAAAGGATTAGAATAGTAGAAGCGCTTTCTATCTTCATTGAATAAAACAAAGTGTGTGAGATATCATCGATTTTTTTTATTTTTACGAAAGACCTATTGATGTCATTATGTGTGGAATGTAACATCGTTCAAATGTTCGCCACGGCTTTTTTGGGTGGAGCGCATCCGAAACGTTCAATTTTCCATAACTCTGGCGCATAAATCAGGCTGAACTTTACCGATAGCATGGGTCATGTTGGTTTCGTAGACCGCTCTAGGTTGTGGCTTATTCGCATTCACCTGCGACTTGAGAAAATCCCACAAAAAAAGTCTAACGGGGTCAAATCGCACGATCTCGGTGGCCAGTTCACATCACCTCCACGTGAGATGACCTTGCCCTCAAATCGCTTGTGCAGAAGATTCAATGTGGTATGAGCTGTGGCATGTAGCACAGTCCTTGAAACCACTTGTCGTTGGTGTCCAGATCATCCAATTCAGGCCGAAAGAAGTTGGAAATCATCGACCTATAGTGCTCGCCGTTAACAGTGATGCCCTGGCCAACGTCATTCTCAAAGAAATATGGGCCGATGACACCGCCCGCCAAAAATCCACACCAAACAATGACTTTTTCGGGATGCATTGAACGCTCTTGGATCCTATTGTGATTGGTATTGTCTCAAATTCAACTATTTTGTTTGTTCACGTACCCATTCATCAAGAAATGGACCTCATCGCTGAAGATGAGGTTGCCAACTGCTTCAAAGCCCATTAAGCAATCACACGTCGTTGTTTATGGTCGTTTACCTTCAGTTCCTGGGTCAGTTGAATTTTGTACGGGTGCAGGCCCAAGTCAGGACGCAAAACCAAGGTGTAGTCTGTTTAAGGCCCAGTTCTTGTGGGCGATGCGAAATCGACTGCCTCGGATTCTCCTGCACACTCTCACAAGCAGCGACGATATTTTCGGCAAATCTTATGTTTCGTCGACGTACGGTTATTGGTTGATTGTTTACTGACCCAGTAGGCTCAAATTTATCCACCACATTGCGAATAGTCCGTTCGGTAGGACGATTATGGCGACCGTAAAATGGGCGAAGCGCGCAGTACGATGCCCGAACAGAACACCCATTTTTTATAATCTTTCCAAATGTAACTAGATTTCTTCAAAAGTCCCTAGATGCCCCTAAAATGCGCTACATTTTCTCTCATAGAGTGACAGTACCAGAACCGAAATCTTGTTGATTTTGTCACTAGATTCATTTAAATTCTGATAATTTTGTCTCTAGATTTCCTCAAAATTTATTATATTCGCCTAAATTTCATTGAATTCCTATTGGTTTTGTCGCTAGATTCATAGAAATCCTGTTGATTTTGTCACTAGATTTTCAAAAAATTCATTATATTTGTTGAATTTCACTGAATTTCAATTGATTTTGTCACAAGATCCATTGGAATCCACCAGAATTCTATTCATTTTCAACGAATTTAATATAAACAGTACCCTGAATAGAAAAAATCAACACGATAATAACAGTTATCACTGAGAATACATCAGAAACCGAACTGGTTTGAAAATTCAACAAATTGATATTAGGGTCAATATAGGACCAAAAAGAGTGTTTTAATTATAAAACATGAAAAATTTTGGTAAGAACCAATCCGTTTTCAAATTCTCATAATGTAAAACATATTTTTTCTCAGAGTGGAGAGTAGACATTAAGTTTAATATTTATTCAGCTTTCTCATGAGTCTTCAGAGTTTTGGGATTTACGAGGGTGGTCTGAAAAGTTTCCGACCTAACAAAGATTCTCCTTCAACTCTACACACTTCTCCCAGCGATGCTCACATCTTTTCAACACATCCAAATAGTACACGGCGTTTTCCTCTGCAAAATAATTATTCACGAAGGCAGTTGCATCTTCATTTGATTAAAATCCCTGTCCTACAAGGGCAATTTCTAGATGGGCAAACAAAAAGAAGTCGGTTGGAACTAGATCTGGTGATTAAGGTGAATGTTTGAGCAGTTAAAACCGTAATTCGTGAATTTTCGCCATGGCAACCGTAAAAGTGTGAGACAAAGCGTTGTCTTGGCGAAACAGGATTTTTTTTTCTGCAAATGTGGCTGTTATTCTGCAAGTTCTGCCTTCAGCTTGTCAAATAATGATGCATAGTATGCTCCTGTTATAGTTTTTTCTTTTTGAAGAGAATCTATTGAAATAACTTCATGCCTATCCCAAAAAACAGTCGTCATCACTTTCTCAATCTAAAAAACAATTCATCCTTTCTTTGGAGCTGGTTCCTTCTTTGCTGTCCACTATTTGGACTGTATTTTTGTTTCGGACGTAAAATGGTATAACCAAGTTCCATCTACAGTAATTGATCGGCGCCAAAACTCGAATTATTGCGCCTAAAGTGCGCCAACAGAGCGTTAGAAATATACATTCGAACACGTTTTTGGTCTAACGTGAGCAAACACGGCAATCAATGCGCGGACGAGTTTCTCATGCCTGAATGTTGATTCAATATGTGACAAACACGTTCTTTTGACATATTCATGACATCTGCCATCCCTCCCGCTTCAATTTGGCGGTCGTCTAGCACCATTTGTTAATCTTTGATAATATTTTGTTGGTAGTTACAGTTTTTGGACGTCCCGAAGGTTCATCGTCTCCCAAGCTCTCATGGCCACGTTTAGATTCAGCTGCGCAAAATTTCACAGTATTAAATGATGGTGCAGAGTCCTCATACACATAATCCAACTCGTCTTTTATTTACGTAAGCGTATTGCCTTTTAAAAACAAAGATTTAATTACAGCTCGATACTCGATTTTGTCCATTTTTATAAAAACAATCACTGAGTAACTGTCATTAGGTGCACAACAAAATTCATTAGCTTTTATTTACGACTACTGCTATCTTCATGTTGAGGTCAGAAACTTTTCAGACCACCCTGGTATATATTCTGAGCAGAAAGATAAATCTTTATGTAGATCATAAAGCTTCTCTGGATAGTCTAACTCTAAATCAACCTGTAGGAAATAGCATTCATCTGCATCATTAGGAATGGATGTAACATCGATAATAATATATACTTACTTGAATCCTCCTTACGATAAGTGCTGAGACATATACCAAACATATCGGCTGTTAATATCAAAACGAATCGAAGATATATCTAGTTATAAGGTTTATAAGAATACATACAGTGTCACACATATAAGTCCGCATCAAATGGGATTTTTTTTTTGTTCATCTCTTCAAGCAACTTTTGATATCTCCATCAGGTTGTGCTTTAAAAATGAAGCCAAATGACATGCATATGACCGATCAAGTAATCTCCTGATATAACCCCACTGGATTTCTTCTTGTGGGGTTACTTAAAACAAAAGGTGTATAAGCAAAGACCTTTTAGAGATATAAACCATTTAGAGGCAGTTATTTGAGAATGTGTTGTAAGCACGAAACCCCGTAGTATAGAGGATGCAGTTAAAGATGTTTTAAAAAGGACAATTGATTGCATTGAACGTGGTGGAAGGCACACCGAAATGTGACTTTCTATTTTGTATTTCTATTGGTATTTACATGGTTTAGGCATATGTTTCGATTTGATTTAGTGTTCTTGATTTAAATTATAACTTTATTTTAACAGATGTTTGTTAGAATTTTTTATGGTTTAGTATTCTAGGCAACAAAATCTAAATTGATTCCTGAAGTAATTTTGTTCATTCATACCTCATGAAAGATATTTAGTAAATGTGGAATTACTTTCGTATAATTCCTTCCCTTAGTTTAATTGCGTTGTAATTTTTCGTAATTAGTAAATCAAAGTTTAACTGTTTGAAAAGTGCAGTAAAGA
>WOGR01001050.1:0-21398 GCA_015342045.1 Leptinotarsa lineolata
ACTTCCGGAATCGATTTTTAATTATTGGAACACACTTGCAGATCGGTTTCGGGCTGGTTGGCCACTCGTCAGTGCAAAGTAGTGTCTATCATCAACCTTAAGTCAATAATTAAAAATCGATTCCGGAAGTTGTATCGCCAACTGCATATACAGGAATTATTTCTGTGAAGAATCCTGCACTGACAACTGTCGGATATAATTCAACGCCCTTTGGCGTATTAGCCAGGGAAGTAGTTGTTTTCTGATAGGTGTCAGTCCATAAACCTACTGTGTAGGTGAGACGAGACTGGCTTGAACAAATTGTTCATTTAGATAATTTGATTTAAAGCCAGTCTTCAAGTATACTCACTTACTATAGGAACGACAAAAAACTTCAGTGAGTTTCTGTAAGAATTTCGTCTATATCTTATTAAAGCAATGATAGACACTTGAATAAAAGTGACTCATATTTGAGTCGACTTCTGAATCTTGTTATATCTTAGCTTTTACTCATTTCGACTTTTGAGGATTGTCATTTGTATAGAGAAAAAAACTGATTATCTCAAAAAACCATTTGAGCACATTTTTTCGATTTTCTATATGCATTTTTCATGTCTGCCGAGAAAAAATCCAAACTCAGAAACACTGAGTTCGCACCAAGGAATGTTTCCTTCTAATGCAGACGTGTTGATGGATAATAATTATTGATATCATCCTATTTCAAGTCCGATATGAACATTGAGTTGATGAGCTGAAACAAACAATAATTGATATCACACATATATATTTTCACCTGATTCAATGAATGGAATGTATTAGAAAATATTCTAATGAAGTAGCTACACTTCGATATCATATATTTTCCAACAGTATACTCCAATTTTTTTTTTGTTCAAACTTTTGCCTTACATTCTGGCTCACTGCAACGTAGAGTAATACATTTCATTGGTGACCCATGGAAGATTCTTTCTAAATACTTCCCAATCGTTCTAACACTATCTCGCCCCACACAAAATACTTCCCTATTATTCTAATACTATCTCGCCCTCACAAATAATACGCAGAAAGGACAGAACTTTGTATTATCCCATTGATATACATTTCTTTCATTTCCGAAACTTGTTCCAGAAGAGATATTTTTGACGTCGTACAACCTCCAGAAGCTTCATCAGAACAACCAATATTAATTCACTCGTTGTTCAAAATTCAATGCATTCTAATTTTTTTTCAGTGATATGTAAGGAAAATTCAGATACCGTCTGTGAGATGGATAGAGAACTAAAACCAAATAGACGCTAAGCATTAAAACATGCATATCACGGCCAAAAAACACGGAAAATCGATCAAAAAGGGAGTATTTTAGGATCAGTTTGTTGATCTGAAAGAGGTTTAATTGTTATTATTTTCTTTCTTTCTTGCTTTTGAATTCCTCAAATTTTTGTTCGATGATGTAGAAGTAGAAAACGGAAAATAGCTTTAACAAAGGCTATGAAAGTTTACACTCTTTGATCTCTAATCCGCTTTCCTGTGATACTTTTGAAGTGATTTCATTCAGGGTGAAACATTACTAGTTACGATTATCAGTTAGATCTTTGTAATCAACCACAACAATAAAACACTTCCCTGGAAAGTGATGAGTTTAAGTTTTTAATGAAAAGTTTCTTCCTCACATTGAACCGAGAACATTGTCTCTCGACGCGTGTTTCGCTAACCACATCATGGTATGTAGGCTTTCACAATCGATCTCTAACAGATTGTTCAATATTACCGGGTTTATTAGCCGTGGTCTGCAGATTTTCATAGTCAAAGTTTTGTTTGTTACTGTGATAGATATCAAAGGCGATGGGGCAAAGTCAAAGTCTTCTACCTAGCTGCGATACGCAAACTTAAAATGGTTCTGGTGGTATTTATAACAAGAATAGGTGTCGAACGGCCGACTATTTCTGTATCTGATTGATCTGACCTTTCTTGATGTTCTCACGACTGAAACTGTTTTTATGCTGATTCATTTCTATCGCCTCTTTGAATAGTCTCTGGTTCAATCAAGAAGTTGTGTGTATTGAAGGCAATGTCATGACTGCCCTCTGGGGCATTTTGTTCTGAAACCGTTGATTTATCTGTTGTGCCATAGCATAAACTTCTTTTGTGCTCGATCAAGTGCGTTTTATCACCTATTTTCGTGGTTTCCTTGAAGAAAAATCCGCAACTGCAAGGTAATCGATATACTCATAGAGTACTCAATGGATCCATGGGGTCTTTAGCTGACTTGAGACTTTTTTATCTTCTTTATAGGCTTGAGAATGACCCCAACTCCATGTTTTTTGACGATCCTTTTAATCCGGTCCATTACACCGCTTATCAGTATGACCCGCTGCTACTGGGGCAGACGAATGAACTGATGAATCCAGAAAAGCGATACTCCTTTTGTCTTCTTTCTCCATTGTGAACTGGATTTTCTGATTCTGTTAATTCAAAGATTACAGAAATTATGCAAGATATTTCCCCCGTGACCCCAAATAACACAGGTATTATCAACATATCGTAGCCAGCGGAGTGGTCGGACCGACTAATGTTCTAGAACTTGTTGAATGAATTGTTTCATGAGATAGCTGGCAACTACTGGACTTAGTGTAACTCTCAATTTTCGCTAATGAAATTCTCCATACTGCTGGAAGTATGTAAATGTTAGGCAATGTTCAAATGAAACTGAAAACTCAGGAGGGAAGAAACCGTTGATGATTGGCAAGATTTCATAACCGCAACCATCATGAACAGAATTCCACAAATGTTTTCAATAAACAAAGCTGAATCTCTGATGAAGTTAGCCTAATTGAGAGTTATCTCCGTATTATTACAAACTAAGTTTTAGTCAGAGATCATCAATGTAACAATGGAACAGAAGGTATTCCAACCTGGTGATTAAATAGTGAATCGATCGATGTCATTCAATTCAAATAAACATCGGTATCTGTCGAACAAATCAATCTTATCTCAGGTTAGGTTAGGTTAGATTAGGTCAAAAATGAGTGGGTCTATTTGACCCTCCACCGCAACCTGAAAGGGTTTATTGTGGCTCATACCTATTCAAACTCGACCAAATGAACCCAGCTTCTTGACAAATCTGATAAGATTGTATGGTAAGTGACCTTTTAGGTCAGATGGTAAGAGTGTGGTTCTATCAAACTCTGATAACCTGATTCGGTCCACAGCGGGGCAGGCACAAAGTATATGCTCTACTGCTTCATCATTTTCCAAACAGAGGCCACATACACTGTCCTCCGACAGTTCGAGTCTCTACATATGATGATTCAGACGACAGCAACCTGTTAGACATCCCTACTGTAGTCCAACAACTGTTTGCTTTCAAGCTTCGAAGGGTGAATGAACGCCTTGAAGTGAGCCAATCCTTGAAGATTTTGCTAGAAGTCTTTGAATCTTCTTGCCATTCAGGTATTCAATGTTTGTTTGGCAAAACCTTGAGCAATGCCAATGACGGGTTCTGGTCCGATGGAATTACTTGCAGCACCATCCTTTGGGAGAGAGTCAGCAGCCTCATTGCTATTCACGCCAGTGTAGCCAGGAATCCAGACGAGATACAATTTGTTGAGTCTTTCTATTGAGGAGAGCCATGAGCTTCCAACGCCGATTGACTGTCTGAAATATTTTTATTGACTTGAGTGTGAGGTTGGTTTCTACCAATCTCCCCGCACACAATTCAATAGCATGGATTTACACTTGAAATACATTCGCATAGGTCCCTAGGCAGGTTGATATCTCTGTCCTGGGTCTGCAACTGAGAACACTTGCACAAGAGCCTGAAGGTGTTTTTGATCCATCTGTGAACCAACAACTATCTGCTCTTAATATTTCCTTATCCCGGAGGATCCAGTCCTTTCTACTCGGTAAAAGTACTATACAGACAATTCGAAGTTGCCATTTGGAGGCATAATGTCAGAGGTCATTCCCAGAATGCTTTGACTTCCAGTGTTAGCCAGTAGTCTAGTGAACTCTGCATTATATTGCTTTGTGCAATTGGCGATGAACAAGAACCTATATACAGTCTATTTAGCCTCTCTCTCCAGAAAAATGTGGACAGGAGATCCTACAAGGATCTTCATATTCGCTGACGGTGTGGAACTGATGGCACCACAGATAGTCAGACAAACCTGTCTCTGTGAGCTCCGCCTAAAGCATTTTGTGTTAAGCCTTTGGCCACAAGGCAATTGCTCCTTAAGTGATCATTGGCCTGACAATCATCACATATATCCAATGGATTTGTTTGAGACCTAAACTACAAGTTTTATCACAAATCCTTCGACAGCCTGGATCTGTGTAAAACTTTTTCTCAGTTAGCGTTTCTCCGTTTCGGATGGAAATTTCACCATTGAGGGACAGTGGCGATAAATTGTACAATTTCCTCCATCTGGTGAAGGAGATCATCGCAGCTTTGCTGGTGTTGACAGATATCAGCTTCCTCTGGCACCAACTGTAAACCATATCCATCGTACTTTGGAGGATATCACAAGCTACACTTCTCGATATGGACCTTGTCAAGAGAACAAGATCATTTGCATAAGCTTGCAGATCTACTCCTCTTATAACGAGGGCATCAAGCAAACTATCTGCCCCTGTTGACCCTGAACCTGATGGCCTCATCTTAAGAATCGTAGTTGCAGTTCTGTTTACCAGAATGGCGTAGATCCATTCAATTATGGTCGATTTCATGTCTTTTCCAGCCAGGGCTGATCCCATAGATTTAGGTAGTGCATTGTCAAATGCTCCTTCAATATCGAGAAATACAGCAACTGCAATCTACTTATTGTCAAGAGATTGAAAAATTTTCTCTACACGTTCGTTTAAGGCAAAATCTGTCGATTTGCCGGTTTGATACTGGTGATTATTCAGGGGGGCTACATATAAAACAACATTTCTGATGTGTCCGTCCAGTATCCTCTCAAATTCTGATTGGTCGTACCGATTTGGGGTGTTGGTCTTTTTGATCCACTTCAGGTATATATACCACCCTTGCTGCTAACCAACTGGGTGGTATGTAGTTCCACGCCAGAATAGCTCTATACAATTTTATGAGAATGGGTGAAATCATTTCCAGTCCGTTTTAAAGGAAACGGACTGGAAAACTCTTGACTGATAACCTTCTTGACGACCTCCCTCTAAATCTCATCCTACCTTGATACCCTTTCTTGGAAACATATGATAATGTGACATATCATTTTCATTTAGCCGACAATAAATTAGTATACAAAATTGAAATTTTAAGAAATATACGACAGATATTTTTTGAGGATTAGACAAATGTTTGTATTTCTTCATGTAGTGGAAGGAAGCTTAATCAATGTAAAAAAATTATTTGCCCAATAAATTCGTTCTTTTTCTAATCATATTGGGAATGCTCTATAGATTCCATCAAAAGGAGTGTTTCATTCTTCTTTTCGGTATGAAGTTCTCCAATCGAAATGAAATCATATTTATGAATAATATACTTTTAAATATTTTCCCAACACGCTGAAAACTATCTCTTCGTAATTTATACCACCCTATAAAGCGTAAGACGTGATACAAACTAATTCGAATCTCCCTCACCTTATTTATTCACTTTGTACCAGACCCTGTCCAAAGAAGGTCTAATGCTAATCCCCCGAGTCTTAGATCAACCTTACTTACATCTTTCATTAAAACATACGTTCACGCGTAAAGGGTGAAAACAACAGAACTCGGGTAAGATTTAACTCCAGGCCCCTCTGAGAATCGCTGTATGTCTTTAATTATGGAACCGACAAGGCCAGAAAATTTATTGGTCAACAATAAGATCGTCTGTTGGTGTTCAGTTGTGCGGTATCGCTTTCAGTGAATCTATTACGTAATGAACTTTGGGGTTTGCGGATAGTTTCTTGGAGGGGATGGAACATGAAAGGAAAATGAGTAGGGTGGGTGTTAACTACTTCAAGAACAGTTTTTCTGGCTTTTTCTGTAGATAATTACCTTGCAGGAAAATACGGAAAATGCTTGAACATTTTTTGCACCGACCAATACATTTACTTACATTTTTACTGAAAACAGATATACTTACATTTTTACTGAAAACAAGATGCAAATCCAATATAATCTACACAAAGAACTTTGTCAACTCAGAATCGGGATTCAAGCATGGATCTCCCACCCAAGTCAAGATTTTGTAACGTGTCGAGGACTGTCTGGCGTTAGGGTGGGTAGAAATGATACGTCGTTAGCAATACACCACCCAAGTTAGGGTAAAAGGTTAAAACGTGCCGAGAACTATGTGGACAGAAATTAGAAACCAAAAATTTGAAAATAAAATAAGTGCAAGAATGTTTTATGTCAAACGGTTTCATTAAAAAAAAAGATGATAATGATGTAGGTAATATACTGAAAACTAAAAAATTATTCGAATGGTGCTAGGTAGCAGTCGTCATACCACTCTTCTCAGCAATCTACGGTATTTATCAGATAAAAAATAATAAAATCATAGGGCGTAGTACTTGCATATTTACTCAGGTTGCCTAAGCCCAATGATTTCATTATTTGTTTATCTGATCAATACTGTAGATTGCTGAGAAGAGTGGTGTGATGACTGCTACCTAGGACCTTCCGAATTATTTTCAGTTTCAAGTACATTATCTACATCATTATTATCTTTTTTTTCTATAAAACCGTTTAATACAATTTTTTAATTATTTCATAGGTGAGTATATGAAAAAGTTTGCGATGACATATTTTATTCAGGCAGTTCGTTTCAATAATATTTCATCGGATTTTGAGGAAACGAATTGTGGTGTACCCCAAGGATCTGTCCTGGGGCCACTTCTATTCATTATTTCTGTTAAGGAACTAAGCAACTTCATGACTCTCTCCAAATGTGTTCTCTTCACCGATGATACGTCATTTATATTTTCGAGTTCAGATCACCACGTTTCATTAAATCAATTTAAAGAAATTGAAAAAAATGGAACATGGTTCGGAGCTCACAATCTGAAACTGAAACATGACAAATCTCAGAGACTACTCGTAACGACCCGTGAGTGTCAACAACAAGATCAGAATGTAGAGCTACTTGGTGTTATTTTAGACTCTAAACTGAATTGGAATGCTCATATAGAACAATTGAAACATAAACTATCAAGCATAATATTTTTTCTGCGACAATTCAGGCATATTTCAAACTACGAAACTTTGAGAACAGTTTATTTCTCACTGTTTCAGTCTCACATGGGTTACGCCATTTTACTGTGGGAAAAATTCTCGGCTGCTAATGCTATTTTAATTCAACAAAAAAAAGCAATAAGAATATTAGGCAATCTAAGGTGTAGGGATACATGTAGACCTTCATTCATCAAATTCAGAAGGACCACCCTTTCGTCCTTATATATTCACAATTCACTTCTTGTAATACACAAAGCATCGTCCAACCTCACTACACATGCTAAAATCCACCATCATAACACTAGACAATATCAGAATTCTTAGATACAGGGTTTCACAAAAAAATTCTTTAGATTTTATTCTCTATAATGCACTGCCTCATCAAATCGAAACAATGAGTATTGATAAGTTCAAACGAACCATCAAATCGTTTTTGCTGAAAAATTGTTTTTACCCAATCAATGAGATATTCGAGGAGCAAGCTTTTGCCTCTGAGAACATACTGTTTGTGTATGATGATTTAAACTGTCTCTTATATTTTTGTATGTTTATGTGTTGTGATATTTTGTAATTACTTGAGAAATTGTGATAGTGCATTACTAACTATCTATCTGTTTATCTATTATGCCCAGCTCAAAGTTGAAATTTCACCGGAAATAAAGAGATCTTCAAACGGAGTGAACCGTTTGCAGATTCCGAACAAACGGAATTAATTCCAACTGGTCATAAGCTGTCTGCAGTTGATTCAGGAGGATTTACCACTATGTCACCTGCAGACAAAGTCCGGAAGCAACTCTACAAACACATACTCCGGAGTGAGTCAGAATAATATACATATTCCAGAGAGATGCATGTGATACGCCCAATTCCTTGCCTATCATGTGGAACCTGCAAGTTTGTAGGTACGTGTGGTAGATACCCAGCTAACCCAGCTAACCCAGCTGATGCCGCGCATCATCTGGGTTAGCTGAAATTATCAGAAACCTGTGCAACGTCTTCCATTTGGAAGATTCATCGACGAATCTTTCGAATGGAAATGACGAAATCCTCATATATAGATTCGAATTCAAACAGCCTGGTATATAGATGATGCAAGAGCAGATGCTCTGCGGCATTTAGGGTTCAATAAAACCATCACTTTCATATTTTCCGACCTGATCCAGTGAGCAAAAGTAGAGAAACGGGACCAAAAATAATTTTTCTATGCCAGTCTTTCATTATCCAAAGTTTCAGAAAGGCCCTCTTCAAAGTCTTAATAAAACATTTGTCTTTATTAATTGATGAACAAGAACTGTTTGTGTTTGTCAGTAGTATAGATTTGCTATTGATAAAAGCTGCTGAATTCCAAGTGGAACACACACTGTTCTACATGATTTTCATTGTTCGTAATCAAACTTGCATAGAAGGCTCGGAAAAATTTGAAGTAAAAAAAATCATATATTTATTTTCAGAGTTCACAGTAGTTGCACAGATTGACCAGCAAATAAGTAACTCAAATAACAGGTGATGTCTAGTAGGAACCGCTCCCCATATAATAAGAAGTATTCGAGGATGCCCTTACATTCCAGCAACGAAAACCGTACTGATTTTTTCAGATGGAATATCACTATCCTGAAAGAAATAAACATGCATCAGAAAGATTTCCCTTCTGAGCAAACAATTGTTCTAATTCTCAAAGATCAATCAATTCATACTTTTCTTATTGGTTTCTCCTGACATTGGACATTCTGTACTTAATCTGAAAAATGTCCAAAATGATATGATTGTATGAATGTTTACTGTATCGTCCAATTAATTGAAATCCAAATAATTTCACCTCGTTTCATCGATCACTCTCGGTAGCAAATACCTAAACGAAACCATTTTCTACCAACCCCTCACATTCAAATAACCCCCAAAGTCACTCGAGATCAAGCACGCCGAAGGCAAAAACGTCCCGCACTTAATCCAATCTTGTGATTGCCCGAGACAAGTCGGACGCGTTCGATTTACTAAACAGCATCGCTTCGTAGTAGGCCGATGACATTCGATATATATATGAAACAAGTGACAGATGCCTCGACTCCTAGATATATTGATACCATTCCCTATAGACGAAATACCTGACTGGGGTATCAATACAAGCTGCCACACATCGTACGTCTTGTCAAATTTAGTCTCTGAATCTAATGGCCTTCTTGAAATATTATTGTCTCTCTATGCCCTTGTTCCGAATCGAATATGTATTCGGGATGATTTATTGCAGGATGATGGTTTCTGGAACAGCTGAAGGAAATTTTCCAGAAAATAATAGATGTGATCACGAGAAAACAATTGTATTTGAGGAAATTTAATCATTTTTTTCATTACACCAAAATGTAACACAACTTGAAAAATGAGAAATGAAAATTTTCTACATTTTTTACCACTTTTATTCGTAACTAAAGTTACTGAAGTTTCGTCCTATAAGGTCATTTTCAAACTTTTACATTAAACTTTGAAACTTTGAGAATGACCTTATAGGACGAGACTGCAGTAACTTTAGTTACGAATAAAAGTGGTTAAAAATATAGAAAATTTCAATTTCTCATTTTTCATGATGATCTCGCACCACGTAGTAACGGCTTCATCCATCAATTTATTGTAACACAACTGCTGGAATCACTGAAAAATGTATAAAAATATGAAATGAAAATATTTATCGTATGCATTGTATATCACTGTTTAGTGAAACACTTGTTTCAGATTATTTGTAAACTATTGAGATAAATGAAGCATTGCTTAATGACGATGTCATAGATTTTCATCGAGTATCGATCAATTCCATCACTTATATGTTCAAATATGTTGAGAAACAAGGCATCATTAACTAGTTCATTACTATAAATTCATTAATTTCCTGCTTCGAAAGTTAATCCTACCCTTACATGTGTGTGGTTATTTCAGATATGTTTGCCATCGAACCTGCTATACTCCAAGGTGGTACTTACTTTATTTGCGGTTAAAATGCCTGGTGTTCCCATTTCATCTGAGTCATCCCATACTGGAAATCACTATCAACGGTACTCTCTCAAAGATTGAATCTCTCTTGAAATCTCTCGAAAAATTTTGTTTTCATGAAAGAAAATATTCTACTCCCCAAGAGCAGGTGATGCTCTATGTGGTCCAGCTTCAAACTATTCTGGGTTACTATTCACAGGAATGAAGGGCAGCATAAAAATATACTGTTGAACCTCTCACTTGTTGGCTCTTTATGAAATGAGTGACTCCACTCATTACTAACCCCACATTTATAATAACAGTGATAACTCCATACCATAGCAGGTCTGTTATCCTTTTTGCTTCTAGATCTTGTCCCACCTCCTTTTCGTCCCTGTAGAGCGGCTATATTTTGAATCAAAAGTGGAGTGATATTTGTACAAAACTTCAACATTCATGTTTAATTCACAAGTCTATAAGTATTGAGAGTAGTTCAACTAATTAGCTAGACTCATTCATTCCGAAATCATACATCAAGGAGTATAATTGCAAAAGGTTCATTGAAAAAATACAACTTTTTGCTGTGATATAATACTCATGAATATATATTTTCTATATGCAAATGCACAAATACTACAAGAAAACCCTGAGACCGGTACATCTGCGCTATAATTTATATTATAGATTACATTCATTTGGAACAACCATTTCGGAACTTTGACGTGCCGTTCTTTGAATGAAACAGTAATAAAAATAGTTGAAGGTATGTTGAGTTAGTTGTAACTTCATTTTACGAGGAGTCAAGGACTAAAGAATTTTAAAAATGTGAGTGCTTAGCTTCATCATTGTGAGCAGTAATCCAAATCAGATCAAATATGGACCATATGAATCATCTGATACCGCTGAGGAATGTGTTTAGGGCAATTTGACAATTGGACCAATTAGATATTTCGTCACAAAAATAGATGATGTCGCTGAATACACTGTAATATGCATCTTGAAATGCAGGCCACTTACATCACTTCAAATTGAATTGAAACCTCTCCTTGTCACATCATTTTGAAAAGGGTTTCACATCTACTCAAAATCAGTATATTCTTCATGATATTCGTTGATGAGTAAGACCGCCACATTAAGAACGTTTCTTTTATTTTATTATGAACACTTACTGTCTCGAAAACTTTGTGTACATAATGTCATTTATAATTTTCATTGGTGGTCGGTCATAAAACCACAACAAAATCAGTAAGTATTAGTAGTAGTTGTAAGTAATCAGTAGTAGAATGGATCACGTTGTTCTAACCTGGTCTTCATTGGATTTTTCAGGAATGCATTAAAGTCATTCGCGGAGTTATGAACTGTAAGATCAGACAATCTTTTCACTTCATCAAAACTTTCGCATAAGCCTAAGCAAGCGACAAGGAATACTGTGAGCATGAAAAGCAGAAACCGATAGTCCATCAGAAAAGGGCAATTCGTCAACTACTTCTGGGACCTTTTCGCTGTCCCCTGGTTGGAGTAGTAGGAGCGAAAGTCATGCATATCAAAATACTTTTCTTGTGCCATTCTACCACCCATTAACCAATCATATGAAATTGCTTGAGACTTTGAAGGTTACGTTCTCAGCCTTTTCGTTGTGTTTCAAAATTATTGATCTTCGTTAAGTCCGAGTGATTTTCTCAACGTTTCACCAACACAAGTGACTGAGATCTTCAGGAATACAAAGACTTCTAGCTTACCTTGAACCATCTTATTATATTCCCTTCTTTCCTTCTAACCAACCATACTTGCCACCGTTCAGCGTGAGAGTGATAATATGATAATCTATAATGCAGTCTAAAAAAACTTTTGGAGAAGTATTGATTTCAGAAAGGTACATTGTTAATATGAGGCGGGGTATTATGTATATTTATTCTATGGGCACAAGAGTATATGTGTTTTCTAAGAAGATATTCATTTACATTTGCGTCACAATTAAGGTTCATAAAAAAACATTCCTACCCAAGTGTATGGCTGAAATACGACTTCAGTAATGAAGTAACGAATTACATTCAAAAACAATGAAAAATCAAATTTCAATATTTTCCTTCATCAAATGAATCGATTTGTATGAGAATAAAGTCGCATCACATCTCAACGTTATCAATTGTTTCAAAGTTCCCAAGACAGCCTTAATAAAACCAACAGAACAATAAAGCACAACCGGGGTAGGTGCTAAGACGAAGGAAGGAATGAAGGATAGTGAGGGGTGAAGGCATCATGAAATAAAGCCAAAGTCCGGTATATCTTGGTGATTAAACCAACAATATCAAAGATATGGGTTTCTTGTCGGGAGTCGGGTAGATATATAGGAATATTTATGCATGTAAAGTTGGCCAAAGATTACACGCTGTTAATCTTCAGTCAGTAAAGTTGGTAAGACTGTTCACGCCTTCATCGCCGTTCTTAACAATAGATTATGAATTACGGCTCGGCCGCCATTGTTTACTATCGCCAAGACGTTCATGGTTTACTGCGATTGTGGCTTGTTTTACACGAACCATAAAAAGTAGTTTACTTTGTCTTCGAGAGATTTTCTTATCCACGGAAATCATCAGCGATAGCGATATTACAAAAGTTTTGATGAGGCGACAAAATAAAGGCATACTGGGGACGCATTCTCCGTATCAGTTTAGTTTCGAGACAAATTTATGAAATTTCATAAGAAAATTCAATGTATTTTTTATTTCAACCCGATTGTATGATTATTATTGCTCATTATTTTATTGCGTATTTCCTTGGGAGAAAGCTGCACATGAAATAATCATTACTTGAATGCAAATTTATTACATATGGCGTACTATAATAAGCGAACAATACTGATAGTACCTACAAAAAATTCTTTTAAGAAATACCAGACAGTTTATGGTACAAATAATATTATACTCGAATGAAATTATATTATACAACATATATCTCTCAATGACACACATAAAATGTTGAAAGTTTGACAAACAGTATTTGTATTTTTGAAAAATTTTTCAGAAAGCAGCAACATCATTGCTTTCATTCAGGATTCTACCCATCAAATTTTATAACACAATGGGCTTGTTTCATGATTTTTGGTTTATAGTCCACTTCATAGACATGTCAAATTGAAAAACATTTCACTTCGTTTCAGCTCTCTAAGTACCGTAGTTTTCCCGTAATTAATTATTGAAAATCGAATTCGGTAGGCTGATGACGTCACGGCCCTATTCCCGCTTCTTGCTCGATTGACCAATAGGAACAATAGAAATAATCAACATTGCCAAATCATAAAATTTACAAAGCCAATTATCAATTTAATTATGGAAGTGTATATGAACCCGTTAACATTTCAATTAATGAAAAATTCTCCACATGAAGGAAAATGATGTTTGGAAATGAGTTCTATATCTAAAATCAGTAACGAAAGATCACAAAATATTCACCTAAACAATGATTTTATGCATTATTTAATAATATACAGTTATGAAGATCAAAAAATATAGCAAACTGGATTGAAAAATCATTTCAAATATTAAATTTATTCTACAGTCCTCAATCTGTACAACTGCAATTTATTATAAAAAAATGATTCCTACATATATACCTCTTTCTGATATTGTTTCTGTGATAATGCCATTAATTATATGATAAAATGAAGTGAAATGAAAAGCATTTGATTTTTTGCAAAAATATTCATTTTGTTTCATACTTTCAGCAACACTATCAACTCCAGATAATACTTTCTGTGGAGAATACTTTCATTTACAGTCACTTCTTAAATGATTTCTATGAAGTTTTGGAAGAGTAGGAGGATTTTAGTTCTTTCTTTTCAATACTTTCACCCATTTTTTTTCTCATCATTTTGTCTTTTGGGAAACTGAACTCATCATATGAAATAACTCACCTATAAACCAATGCGCTTTCTGTTTTCTTGTGCCTTTCCGCACAATTAAAATCAGCCCAAGAATGCACCATATTAATATTCAAATATATATCTAAAACACTTTTAAAACACACACAAACTAGACTCGATGAAAAAACGAATTGTTTCTACGTGAGCTGTCAGCTAAGAAAAAGTTGAAACTCAATGTTGCAAAAACAACCGGAATGGATCCGATATTGCATACAATTTCAATGTCAAATAAACCAATGAATTGTAATATGGGTACTCCATTTTCCTGAGGAAATAAAAGATCAATTAAAATTTTCTTTAATTATTCATTCATTTTTTTTTAAATGACGCCAGCAAACAAATGAATAAATAATAATAAGATCACTCGAATCCATGAATTAAGCATAAAAATGGAAAATATTGTTTTATGAAAGAGAGGACATTGGCAGATCAAGATCTTCAGATGTGGTGGTGCTGCAGGTTTTTCCGGGGTTTCCTGCAGCTGAAAAAGCAAATGCGCCACTGGAATTAATTTAGTCGCCCCGGAGCGTCAATGATTTTTTTATGATTTATAATTTGTATTACTTTTTGAATATATTGTACTATATTGAGTAAAATAATATTTGCCTTGATAACTGATATAGTACAAGTTATATCTAAATATGATTCCAAATAGAATTCAACGAGCTCTATTTTCAAATGGTTTTCGAATGCTCATGAACCCTAATAAAATAAATCAATCATGCAATGATGTCACCCACAAAAAATAAGAAATTCAACGTTACTGGAATATTAGCCATATTGTCATCCAGTCACCCAGCGCCCTCTGTAGTGTATGCAATAATGTGCTTTTTCTAATGTCAATGGTTTCAACACATAACTTCGTATTTTTGTTAAAATAATTTCAAAATGAATGTTGAGCCTAGTTTTATTAAAGCTGACCCCGACAACTTACCAAGAGTCGATTTTGAAATGATCATTGAATTTTACTTGAAAAATTTGCAATACTTTGGTACCAAAATGAAGAATGAAAAATTGAAAGGGTAGGTGGTATATTTAGTAGGTCCCTTCATTTATATGACATTCATTTCAGACTTTGTCTTTTATCGAAGGTATAAAACATTTTAACCATTTTGGTGGTAGTATTGGTAAAATTCAATCCAAAAATAACCTCGAAAAATATTTTTCGGAATGTAAACTAATGACTTGGAATATGCAGCAAAATAGGCACCCGCCTAGACCTACCTTTTACAAAAAAAAAACGTTCTTTAATTAGATAATTGTAACACTTGTATTCACATCGAGTTGACAACAATAACAACAAAAATGGCGTCTGTCAAATTAGATCATCAGATCTGTGATTGGATATTGAAAACCAATACACTTGGTAACTCCGCTCTAGACACGATCAATTTCATTGGTCAGCAGACACACGGCCAATTTAAATTCTTGTATTTCGAATTGTTCTTTTTTCTGCAAATATAAAAAGATCTTGGGACCGATTAGGCTTGATAAGTATAATATACCCCTAACTCGATCAGTCTATAAGCAAAGCAGTATCATTTTCCATAGCATGAAACAAGCCCATTATGCTATTCAGAGAGACAAAACGAAGTTTCCATGCGATACCTCTAAGAATCGGTTTTATCAATCTTTCGAAAGTAGCTGGAGTATTATACAGTTTGAAAAGAAGGAGTTTGAAATGGTACAATCCATTTTTAAACACTTTAATTGATTCTCTTCTTTGACTTCTCGTAGTGGATTTGTACAGACACAGGATCCAGAATCTCTGGAGGTCGTTTTTTACAGTTAAATTTTTTGCTCCTTTATGTTGGGAACTGTGACTGGTATTAGATGATTGATATTTAAGTTAGCTCAGAGAAGTATCAATTCATTTGGTTGATATTCCTCAGCTTCCACTATTCCTGTGGTCATATTTCCTGTTTTTCCTTGATGCATTACGTCACCAATTTTATGATCTTTAAACTGGTCTCAATACCAAATATATCCAAAGAAATTGTAAATCAACGCCATTGGGGCAAACATAGTCTTAAGTTTTTCTTTTCCTCCGAATATATGTTCTTTGTCTTTTTGATTACTGATTGATTTTTTATTTTCTTACAGGATCCCTAGGAGGATTCGGTCCTAATGGTTTAGGTGGATACGGAGGGTATGGTGGATACCGCAGCGGTCTTGGCCTCAGTCATGGAGTTACGGTTACCAATGGGGGTGGCACTGTAGGTGTCAGTCCTCATGGAGTGACAGTCAAAGGGCCACCAACTGTCCCCGCTACTATAGCTGGGCCAGCTGGAAAAGTAGTAGCTGATGGACTATATGGAGTACCGACCCACGGCCACGGATGGTAAAAATTTGAAGAAACTAGACAAAAAGATACCGAAATGATTATTTAAGTTTGGATATTATGATTGCTTCAGATAGTTATTTCATATTGGAGATCATTTCATTCCCTTTATTCTTGTGAGAAAATTGAATTATTATATCCAAAGCTGGACTTTTCTTTAAATTCCGTTACAAAACGTACTGTCAAAAGTCAAATAATTATTATTTCCTGTCAGTCTCAGATGAAATAAAGTTATTTCAAAGTCAGTTTTTCTATGTGACTATGGTGAAAATTGAGTACGTCTTATTTGCCAATTCTTTTGTAATCAATTGTTGAGTTGGTTGTGATTATTGAGAGTATTACTATATAAGATACATTATATACCATATATTATGAAAATATATATTTATCTAAAAAAGTCTCTGTTCCTTCATCAAAACGAGAAGGTATCGAAGTTATGTATCTCAAGTGAAACTTTGGTCAAGTGACCAGTATTTCATATAAGACTCCAGGTCCATGAAAAATGTCCATTGATGAGAACATAACCCTCAGAATATCGAATAATAAAAATTACTTTTGAAAACATGTGAATGGGTAAACCTAGGTTTCGAATTCTTTAGTTTTTTTCACACAGAATTGGGGGCTCAAATTCCCTTCCGGCCAGTTATTTTTAGTGGGAGAGTTATCACTAAGTCCTGTCCATAACACGAGGATAATGACCAAAGTAATCGATGCCGTTGACATCCGAAGAAATAAAATAAAAACGTTTTATTGGAAATGGAATGGAAAAATGCACTAAATCCATAAATCCGCATCTGAGTGTTAGCTGAGATTTTTCAACATCACATAATGAACTACATAAAAATCTTACATTCAATTCTTCTGAAACTTTTACACTTTTCAAGACTACTATAAAAAATGGATCGAAGAATTTGCCCCAAATTTCTTGTGAAAAATGAAATTGAATGCTTGAAAATACTTGAAATACTGACAGGCAATTGTACTCTGAGTCAGAAATATGTTACCAAGTGGTACAAGTTTTTCACAGAAAGTCGAGAAGATGTGAATGACGACATTTGCCCTGGACGCCTTTGCACATTAACAGTTGTATAACCCTCCACAGTTTTGCAAATGCAAATTTATAAAGAATATTCAGAATTATTGGAAGTTAACACCAGTTGCTGATAGGCTGCTCAGATTGATTCGGAGAGGGTGTGAGTAAGTTCAATCAATGATTGATTATCAGTGATATCAGATTGATGAACTATTAATCGAATGAACCATTAGTTTACTTGACTAATTCATATAGTTGAACGCCGAGTTGCAAAAGGCAAAACCAAAGAGAAAGGTATGAATTATATCTAGCCTGGGTGGTAAGGCAAAATAAAGAAAACGGCTCAGGCTAAGTTCTTTTGCTTACAGAGACAGGATTGTCTGGCTATCTGTGGTGCCATCAGTTCCACACCGTCAGCGGCAATAGAGATCCTTCTATAACTACCTCCTTTTCATATTTTTCTGGAGAGAGAGGCTAGATGGACTGCATACAGACTTGTGCACATCTTCAATCGCACAAAGCAATCTAATTCAGAGTACATTAGACTGCTGGCTGACACTAGAAGTCGCAGCATTCTGGGAATGACCTCTGACTTCATGCCTCCAACTGTCAACTACGAACTGCTTTATACAGTACTTTTCCCGAGTAGAGAGGACTCGATCCTCTGGGAGAAGGAAACATTAAGAGCAGATAGTTCTGGTGCAAGTGTTTTTAGTTGCAGAAACAGGACAGAGATATCAACCTAGCTGAGGACCTATGCGATTGTATTCCCAGCGGAAATATTTGCTATTGAATTGTGTGCGGAGAGATTGGTAGAATCCAACCTCATACACAAGCCAATGAAAATTTTCTTGGGCAGTCTCTGGTCTTGATTCCTGGCCACACTGGCCTGGAAAGCAACGAGGCTGCTAACTTCTTTGTAAAGAAGGGTGCTGCAAGTAGCTTCATCCGACTAGAACCTGTCATTGGCATTGCTGTAGGCTTTGCCAAACAAACATTGAACACCTGGATGGCAAGAACTTTTGAAGACTTCTGGCAAAATCTTCCTGGATTGACTCACTCCAAGGAGTTCATTCACCCTTCGAAGCTTGAAACCAAACAGTTGTTGGACTTTAGTAGGGATGAACTACGATGTCCAACAGGCCTCCTTACAGGTCACTGTCGTCTGATTCATATGCAGAGACTTGGACTGTCGGAAGACAGTGTGTGTCGCCTCTGTTTAAAATATGATGGAACAGTAGAGCATATACTTTGTGCCTGCCTCGCCGTGGACCGAATCAGGTTTTCAGAGTTTGGTAGAACCACACCCTCACTATCTGACCTAAAAGATCACTCACCATACAAACTAATCGGCTTCGTCAAGAAGCTGGATTTATTTGGTCGAGTTTGAATAGGTGTGAGTCACAATAAACCCTTTAGGGTTGCGGTGGAGAATCGAATAGACCCACTCACTTTTGACCTAACCCAACCTGAGGCAAAATAAATATAGAAAAAAATCAACAACTTCATTTCCTCTTTAACAAGATAGCTGAAGGTCAAAAATATCACAAAGATATCATGGCTGTAGGCCAAGAAAAAATACTACAAATGTTTTGATACTCTTACTACCAGTATAATAACTATATTGATGTTGAAATTCAGAATTAAACATTTCATTCAATTTCGCATGATTTCTGAGAATACCTTGGGTAGCTGATGTGGAGTTGATGGTCCTTACAACGGCTAAGCTGAATTGAGAATTACAGAGACTTGTAACCAAGGGATTGCTTTATGGCTCACGTTAGGATGTCTTTAAGAATTTCCTAGGTATGAGAACTCTTTAAGGTATCAGCCTTCACCCAGTATATGGCCTCCTCGATATCATGTGAAGTAATAAAAAGAATCAGATCAACGTTTCTCAATATTGGGGGGAACAAAAATTCTGAATACTGTATTCTGAATAATATAGTATAAACTTTAATTCTTGAACGGTTAAAGTTAAACAGTGAGTGATATTCCAATAGAATGGAATGATAGTTTGATACTTACAAACAATTTCCACTTCAGATTGGAATTTATCTAAACAAAGTTGGTAACTCATCCAAAGATAAGATACAGATTGGATGATTCTAACAAATTTATCAACAGAGAACTGACATCTGGTAGACCTTTAAGATAATGAACATAGATACTCAGTTGAGTATTCTCAAAAGATAAACCAAGAGCTGAACCAAGAGACAGAATCCAAGGCCGAATACCACGTAACAAGATAGGCCAGAGAACCAATTCTCTCAAGTTTGCATTCATTTCTCAGAGAGAACTTACTGTGACCTCAGACAGATCAGATAGAAACAAATGCTCACTTGAGGAATTGTCCTGAAACGGTACTACCTGAATGTCACGCAGCAATCAACTCCAATTCTCCGATCGTGGTTCACTTCCTTACGGTAAAGATGGTGTTCAATAAATAGGAATATTATGAAATTAGTGTTTTTTGAAATGGAACACCTGTATACGTTCGATCGATTGATTTCTTCTGAAAGAGTTGTTCTCAAAAATATATGGTTAACTGGGTGTTTCGGAAGTAACAGTGGTATTTGTATTGCAAAATGGGTTCATCACCAAATATCTCCAAGTAGATCAAATGAAATGAGAATTTTTTTCTCCAAAAATCTTTGGCAACAAGGATTATAATGGATTATTGTTAGACCATTTGCACACAAAGTCACACTGCAAACGAAGGCGCAGGAAATTACAATGATTAACTTCAATCCTTGTCGCTGGTTTTGTCATACAGGATTGAATTGTCAATTTGGAATATGTTTGAAAACACTATACAACTCAGATATTTACCTTCTATAGAGAAAGCAAGAAAATAACTTTCATTTGCAAGTTCAACAATAGAAACATAATTTTCTAATACCTCGTGAAGAATGAGGTTGGCAAAAAATTACTCAATCTACTTGATTCAATCAAAATGATGCAACCCGCAGGTGTTTTCTAATCATTTTTGTTGAGAAACATATATTCCTCAAATACTTAATCGTCTAGCTCTAGAAGTATGACTTATATATCTACGATTTCTTCCAGACGCTAAGTTCCATCATTCCAATAGACATAAAAAATGACTTTAACTTTGATGCCACAGTTATGACGTGTATATCTGATGTACGTTGTTATACTGATTGATTGAATGACGAATAAAACAAAAATACGCAACACCGGATTAGTTTTTGGAAAAGGAAAGCTTTGGCTTTCTACTTATCGATCTTTATACAAAAAAATTTGGAAAGAAATAACTTTCAGGCACAAACTGGAACAAAAGGCCATGTAAGTGAAATTTTACCTCTTTCATATACTATATTGTGTAGCAATCCTGTGAATTATATATGATTCAATTCCATAACGAGTGTTTGAAGTACAGACTGAATAGGAAAAAGTATTTTTTGTATGTTTCAATATTCATATGAAATTACTTGTTTCGAAAGTATTTTTTCTTTCGTGTAATTAAATGTTTATATGAAAGAAATTGTTTTGAGATGGTTTTACCTTCCATTTTGCATGATTTACACATCTTTTTGGGGCATTTATTTTTAAATTGATTGTGTTCATCCTTTCTTTGAAAGATCCCCACATTTTTTATATAATGATGGAGAAGTAGAGATCCAAAATCTTTCTTTCCCAAAAATCAATCTCTCCTACAAATATACCCCTTTTAATTCAGACAAGATTCCTATGGCTGGAATTGAATAAAATAAGCGAATGAATGTCATTACTTACTGCGCATTAATGTTTTCCTCAAAAAAGAAAGGACCAATAATTCGTTCGTTCAATATCCCACACCAGACGTAATTTTTTGGGAATACTGGCTTTTACAGTTTCTTACCCAGTTAGGATTATCCGATGCCCAATAGATGACACTACTCCATTTGCAGTGAAAGTGGCTTCGTCGGTATATAAAATATTTTTCAGGAAATTTCTATTGTTTAAATATTCCTCTTGGGCCC
>WOGR01001051.1:0-21383 GCA_015342045.1 Leptinotarsa lineolata
CAAACCGACTCCAAGAAGTCATAAGGGCTAGAGGTGGCAACACCCATTATTAATTTTTTATTTTTTCAAGAAACGCCACTTTAGTCACAATTAAGTTTTTCAAATTTTCGTAGAAATTTTTTATTGATTAAATCTCTGTAAAGAATCCATTAACAAACGACTTTTTTTCAACATTTTTGTTTCTTTTACCTTGAGGGTAGTTTACAACATACCTTAAGGGTAGTTTACAACATACCCTCCTATGAAATGTGATATAAATTTGACTGTTTCTGAAAATTGAAAGAAATACAAGGTGGGCAGTTAATTATGCCTGTGAGTGTATTTGAAATTTTCTATTATTTTTTCTATAATGTAGCTGGGATATATAATGTGTTCCGAAACATTTTGAGGAAAGCAAGCCCTCTAAACTTAAACCCCTCGTTGAGTATTGGCTAATTTACAGGATGTGCTGCAAAATAAGAATAAGAAAAAACAAAAAATTGAAGAGAATATCATTTTACTTCACTAGACCGTGAATGCGAGCAGTGAATTTATGTCCAATAACATCTAGGTATTTTTCCTTTCTGAATTGCAAATCACGTTATGGTTTATTATTTCGTAATTTACTCTTTCATTCGAATTGAAAAGGGAATGTTTTCAGGAACATGATTGAACGAAAAATGTGGAAACTTCCAAAGAAAGGAAGGAAGAAACTAAAAACTTTTTATAAAGATATTTATGTATAGCATAAACAGAAGTTTCAGATACAATCTGAATAAAAAAAACCCTTCCAATCAACTACTTTCACGGGAGCACTGAATTACAAAAAAGGAGACAGTCCAATGCATCCCGAAAAATTTACTTTTTGGTGTGGGTTTTGGGCTGGCAACGTCATTGGTCCATATTTCTTTAAGAACGTCGTTGGCCAGGCCATCACTGTCAACGAATAGTACTATAGATCGATGAATATCTACTTCATTTTACCTGAATTGGATGATTTGGACACCAACGACATGTGGTTTCAATAGGACGGCGCTACGTGCCACACAGATCATGCCACATTGGATATTCTGCACGAGCGATTTGACGGCATGATCATCTCACGTGGAGGTGTTTTGATCTGGCCACCAAGATCGTGCGATTTGAACCAGTTAGACTTTTTCTTGTGGGGTTCTCTTAAGGCTAATGAGCCACTAACCACAGCGATCCTAAAAGCCAACATAACCCATGCCATCTGTCAAATTCAGCCTGAATTATGGGCCAGTCATGAAAAATTGGCCGTTACGGATGCACTCCATTCAGAGAAGCCGTGGCGGACATTTGAACGATGTTATTTCATACACATAATGCATCAATAGGTCTTTCAAACGAATAAAAAATTTCGATGATATCTCAAACACATTTTGTTTCAAATGAATTTAAAGATTGGGAGCGCCTAATGAAACACCCTATATTTGAATGAGTATTGATCTCACTTACATCAAAAATTATATTCCTTAATGGTGTACTTCGAAGTTTTGGGATATCACACTTGTCTTTGCACCCCATCAGCACCGTTTTGGATAACATTACAAGTCGAAGTAGCACTCATTTCTCACATAACATTTCGATATCACCGGAATAAACAAATCTGCCCTTCGTCAAAATAATAATACGTATACATAATCAAACAGTTAATTGTTCCCTATCACAGGAATCTCCTTTAAATGGAAATATTTTTAATGTGATAAAGATTATATACAGATATACAGTGCCTTCATTTCAAAACTTCCCACCCCTAATACTTCGTTTAGCAGGGAGAATGGGGAATGTTCCCCCTGAGGAAAATCAAGTAGTTTTCATAAAAGAGCTCTAAAACAACGCATTTTAAACTCATCATTTCAACCTTTTTCTTTAAAGAATTATTTAAATAATGCATTCCACATTCAAAGGGATTCGTTTATTTATTTATTCACTTGCACTCTAAAATTTAAACACCAGTTCGCAGTTCTTTGTCAGAAAAGTAAACCCTATGACAATGAAGCATATTTATAACCAACGTCAGGAGAACAGAAAAGTGAGGAGATATCTGAAGTTGGCATTTTGTTGGACTTGAATTTTCAATTCTAAAAGTTCCAAGTCAATTTTCTTTCTAGCAATTCTGTTATCTTGATACAAAGACAGTTCTTTTTATCAGAAGAGCAGAAATTGGAGGAGATATCTGAATATCTTGTATTTGATGAATCTCATATTTTGAAAGTTCGAAGTTCAGAAAACAATTTCTCTGTCTGAATTGAATAGAAAATATCTCCTCGCATTTCTGTTACCCTGTTACAAAATCAACCTTCCCTTTCTTACTTGTGACTTTAAAATTTGTACCCGATTGGTCGCCTTGTCAATAAAACAAACATAACAATAAAATATATTTATTATAATCAGGAGAGCAAAAAAGTGAGGAGATATCTGAACATTTTGTTGCATTTGATGAATCTTATATTTTGAAAGTTCGAAGTTTAGAAAGCGACTTTTTTCTGAATCGAATAGAAAATATTTCCTTGCATTTCTGCTACCCTGTTACAAAACCATTCCTTCCTCTTTTCTTTATTTGCAGTCAGGGTATATATTTTATTTGTATTGTAATTAGAGGATAAGTTAGTGAGACTGATGATTTTTATTCTTTTATTATTCACTTGTACTTTAAAGTTTGGACTGCTGGTTACCTAGTTGAACTTATGATAATGAAACAAACATATTTATTATTATCAGCAGTAGAGTTGAAAAGTGAGATGTCTGAAATATTCAAAATTTTGTAGCAATTCAAGGTTCCTTTTAAGCACCCTCACCAATAACTTGCACTTTAAGAAAAAATTGGATATTCTGAATTTCCAACAAAAGTATGTAGAGTTGCATACTTTTAATCTAACAACGCCATCTAGTAAATACTAGAGTAGATACTCTAACACTGTTAGGTTGACTATCGATTCCTAGATGGCGATCACACAGTTCGGTCGGCAAAAAAGAGAACTTTCCTCTGACGTTTGAATGTCATTCATAGACATGATACTATGGACTGGCCGTAACGTCATTTTTAAATATATTCCAAATGTAGATCACACATCGACTTGGCCACTGCGTCACAGCATCATATGACAAATGAAATCCCAGAATTTTCACGGTGGAAATATGCAACACGTAAAACATAGTGACGTTGATCTGATGGGTGACGTAAATGCCAAGATGTGAATCTCATCTTTCTTTTTTAGTTGTTGGAGTCAATATTCTGTCTTCAATTGCCAGTCCATATTAAGACGTCACCGATATCATCAAATGTCGAAAGAAATCCGTTATTTTGATTTTGCCAGTTTGAAATGAATTCGACAACTGATTTCACGGGAATAAGAAAATCGTCAGAAAATGATATGCCTCAGAGAAGTACCCTCAGTTCAGTGAAAAAGAGACCGTTCGTTTCAAGAAAGTTGCTTACTTTGGCACCTCTTAATTTGAACGAGATAAAAAAGGAAGTGGAAGCAGAAAAAAATAAAAGTATAAATTTCACCTTTGATGATAACGAAATTACGACAGAGAACGAATCGTCAGAAAACACTCTCAAAGATATATCAAACTCCATTGAATTTCGAGAAGGCGAATCGGCATCAAGTCTCAGTGAGAGTCATGAGCCCAGTGCTGCTCTTGAAAGTTTGTGCAAGCAACCGGAGAAAAAGACTGAATTGAACCCTCGCAGGAACCCAACAAACGATAGTTTCGATTTGGACTTTTCGTCATTATCTTTATCAACTCCTGTGAGGAAAAGAGACACAGCTTTTACAACTCCCACGGTTAACAAGTTTCCCATATGTAATACAGCACAGGCATCAAAATTTGACAGTTTTGTTACACCTAAGGTGCAGAATTCCTTACCAGCCAAACGTCAGTCAAGCATTTCCAACAAACCGTTGTTCGTAACCCCCAAACACCCTGCGCAGAGTAACCAAATTAAAAGTGTTACTCCGTTTGGAAGTAAAGCCATTAAAAAAGAAAACGTAGGTGAGAATGTCTTGTTTTCTTTGCCAAGGACTACTTCCCCTAAAGACGAAACTTTCAATAGGATTGTGGTCAATCAGGTAGAATATCTGATCCTTAGCTTGTTGGGAAAGGGGGGCAGCTCCGAGGTATTCCAGTGCTACAATCTGGTGAGTAAAAAGCTTGTAGCAATAAAATGTGTGTCTCTAGAGAACTCCTCTTCAGCAAGCGGTTACATAAACGAAGTTAATCTGCTGAAACAACTTCAGAACTGTGATAAAATAATTAAAATGTTTGACCATGAAATTCTGAAATCGGAAAAAAAGCTGTACATGGTTCTTGAAAAAGGCGGAGACGATTTATCAACCATTCTGAAGAAACTCGCCTCGCAAAGTGCCCACATCCCGATTTATATGCTCCTCTTCTATTGGATGGACATGCTCCACGCGGTCAGACAGATTCACTCACACGGAGTGATACATTCCGACTTGAAACCTTCGAATTTCATCAAGGCCGATGGTGGACTGAAGCTTATTGACTTTGGAATAGCCTCTTCCGTGCAAAATGATGAGACAAGTGTTATTAAAACCAACCCTGAAGGCTCGTGCAACTATATCAGCCCCGAAGCTTTGAACAATGATACTTCTACGAACTCGTCGAGTCCTAGTTTTGGCAAAGCTAAGTACAAGCTGCATTATAAGTCTGATGTTTGGTCTTTGGGTTGTATTTTGTACCAGTTAGTATATAGGAGGACGCCCTTCAACCACCTGGTCAATTTGTGGTCTAAATTAGCATATATTTTGAACCCGAATCACACAATTGAGTATCCAGATGCACACTGGGTGCCTCCAAGGATCTTGGATACTATTAAGAAATGTCTGCAATATAATGTTAAATCTAGACCATCCGTTGACGAATTAATACAGGAATATGAGACAAAATTGCATGAAATTTAAGTAATTTAATGAATACTCAATGTTCTGGTTGTTTCTGAAGGAATGTTTCACAGAATGGCAGTAAATTCTGGTAGTATGTAATGTAAACTCATCAATACAATAATACAGTTTATTGTATGATTTTCACTATAAAGGGTTTTACAAAAACCGCGGTTTTTGTAAAACCCTTTATAGTGAAATTCATACAGTAAACTGTATTATTGTATTGATGAGTTTAAATATGGATTTTCTTCAAGTATCGGCCAGTTCTATTCAATTAAATATATAATGTGTACCTACTTTTTATTCAGAATTATGTATGAATTAATTTGAAATTATTTTTGCAGTTCCCAAATGTTAGAACTTGTACAAATGACAGAATCAATTAATTTTCAATTGAGCCAAAAAACTTGCACTGACACAGTTTTAAAACAATTATAGTGCTATACTACCAAATAGTGGGCATTACAAAGAGCCCCATTTGTATTATATATTTATTTATCTAGTATTAGGAAGCCTAAGAGGCAATCTTCCACTTTTCAACTATTATCCCTTTATGACCTTGTATGTATATTTAAGTTCTTTGAACTATCTAAAACATATTCATTATAGATACATAATTTTATTTTTTTTAAGTTGTAAATTATCCATGGAATATGGAATATATTTTTAATATTTCCAAGACAGAGTATACAAAAAATATTTTTTATAAAAAAGACCTATGTATCCTTGTAATGTTTATGAGAAGATTCACCTCTGTAAATATGTGGAAGAGGATAAATTAAGAAATATTGTCAAAGTGTCCTAATTATATTTTTCAACTTTTTATATCTGTACTTTTATTTTAGCCAGTCGGAAGTAATATAGTAATTGAACACACATGCAACAATATTAATTTCAGAATGGAAGTTTTAAACATTCAAAAACTTGTTGAAAACTGGAGCTCAAACACAAGGCATTTATGATTCAACACGCCACTGGTCTCATCAATGCTGCTGGACTCAACTGCACAAACAACTTTTGTGCTCAACTGGCCTTAAAAGACAAACCTGAGGTGTTTTCTGGCGTCTAATCGTATTCGAGAGTGTATTCAAACTGTGTCATGTCAAATTCAATAATAAAAACAATCTTTTCAATTTTCTCTAACCTCTGTTAGAATCGGATTTGTGCATACAATAATTTCCCAGCATTATTTTATACATCCTTTCAACGTATTTGATAAAAATTTTTCGGCATTTTATAAACTATAACAATCAAAATAAAGCATAAACTGACAGCTGACGTACCGTAACGTCAAATTCGGATTTAAAACCAACCTCACGCCAGTTTTGAATCACGAATACGTTTCAAATCATAGTTGATGTGACGTCATCGTTTCAACGTCAGAATGAATGTATTTAAATCACAGACGAATACGTTTTGAATAAATGAGCGCCAGAAAACGCCTCCGAGTCCTAAGAAATTTTGACATCTCCCTTTACGAAGACGCCATCTATGAGATCGACAAAGAGTCTTTGAGGTATGGGATCACTATCGATTCCATAGATGGCGTCATCGTCCTGCAATGGATTTATGGTTCAGTCCACCAACACTGATAAGATACACCCTAGGTGGTTCGGGGAATTACTAACATTGCATACTCAGAACACGAGGCTAATAACCATAGCAGTTGACACAACAAAAGTATGAGAAAAAGTATGGAATAATTATAAGGACAAGACTCTTCAGGTGAATGAAAACAGTTGAAATTGTATGCAACATTTTCATCAAATAGTTATCAAAAAATTTAATAACACTGAAAGACGTGAAAGTGTGTTCATTCAAAATTATCATTACAAAACCCCTCCAGACTCTAAAGAATTTTCATAAAATAAAAATGAACAGCCTTTTTGAAATCATTATATTTATTCAAATATCTGCTATGTTATCAAGCAATTTATGGAACATCTCACATCCATTGTTGATAAGTGAATCCAGTAAAGTTTATTGTAAAGGGGTAGAGTACTTATTGTTGATGTGGACAATGGTAAGGCAGCTAGTTGAGACCACCGACATAATCTATAAGTTATGTCAATTATTGAGACCAGTAAAATCTATACGTACCTGGAACGCAACGATTATGGACATAGTCGTTGCCTGGGACGGACCCGCCTTGGACGAAAAGTGAGGCAAATCGATTGTGTAGGCAACCCGCACATGTTATGGATATCTATCTCTTTCTATCTTATGGTAGTTAATGGAACGTTAGCGCAACATTTTAAATATTGGTTCTGAACAGTTGCTCAGGAAGAATGTAATAATAGAAATTGTACAACGTTCAAACAAAAGTTCAATAGTTTTTCCACGGGGTTGGTAAATAAAATGAAAACAATCATAATTTTTTTATTTAATATTACAAAACATAGCTACTTCGACCTACATCTAACAATTACTAAACAAAATAAGTGTCATTTTTTGTCTTACTGTGGCACTTTCTCCATGCAATTTAACAATTTACTGTGGTGATACATTCGGTACTTTAAATATATGATAGTAACTGAATTATAGGGTGTCTAGATTTGAAAATATTTATATTTGCAGCAAAATGATTTATTACTGTTTATAATGTTCTGTTTCAAGTTTATTTTCGAGTCTAACATGTCCTTAGTTTCTTCTCATCACCTTCTGCTTCAGTGTTATGACTCCTCTTCGAAGTAGAATATCTTTGATATATGTAACAATATGGGTTCCACAGTGAAACAACGTTCGAACTTGTGAGCTGGTTGAAGTAAAAGGTTAATCAATGCCCTTAAGAGATATAGTCTGTTCAATAACATCATCATTATAAAAATCCGAAGACAATTCCAAAAAAAATATATTTTATTTTAATCAAACACAAGGGTAAATATTTTCTCTTCATTCATTTCCTTTGGTTTTAATAATTTAGCAGTATATTCTGGTTTGACTACATAATCCATTGGAAGAAAATGTCACCACAAACTTTGCTATTTGCATCCAAATGTTACGCAATAGATCACCATTTTTATTAGAACTACCACCAATTCCAAATAACGTCAACAAAATTTAGTGTATGGTATACACACGGAATAGTAAACAATTACTCTATTTTGTGATATAGAGTTCAATGGTTGAGACAGAACTTGAAAATATCGCCTGAACTTGTAGTTCTGTCACTTGTGATCTTTTCATAAGGTAGAAACATTGTCTATAGATTTATCCTTAGACAATGGTAGAAATAATAATCACTACGGCACTAATATTGCCAGTGTTAGGTTAGGATTATGAATATAACAAAATTAACAGTTGTCTCAATCCTAATTGATTTATCATGTATTGAATTGAAACTGATCTCAGATTCTTCGTCATTCGCAACTCCCTATAAACAAATAAAAGACGTTCACTCAATGAGAATGTTTGTTATTCCTTCATGAGCATGCGCAGACAACTCAATGAAGACAATTTATTTTGTTCGAATACCTTACATGTATGTACATACACTGTTTAATTTTTTCGTTTCTATAGGTTGCCACCAGTGTAAACATTATTCTGTGCCTCTATTTTTTATTACTCTGAGGTTAAGGTGGTACAAAGTGTCCATTGGCAATTGTTTTTTATTTTCAATCTGAACCCAAAGAATAAGCTGAGCTTCAAGTAGGGAGGAAATAATTATTTGCTATTTTTTAACGAGTGATTTACCTGAACACAAATTAAAATGATTGACCAAGAATTTGCCGAAGTGAACAAATTGGACAGTTTTCTATGGTTTTTATTGAATGTGAGTACCTATAAATAACAAAATTTTTTCCAAAACAACCTTATCATTCCAATGTGGAGTATTTTCTTCTTTTGAGATTGAACCGGTTGATATGAAATTGATTATACATTTTATGGCAACATTCTCTGTCACTATTAGAAGTGAACGTACATAATTTTGTATAACAATATTACTTTGTATGAATATGCATGTGTTTTCAACAATGATTAAATAAGTGGAGAGTCATGTTAATAAAAAATGATATTCAATGTTTTTTTTCTTTCGAAACTCGTCAAAATATTCACAGAAAATGTGATTTATTGGTAACATCCTGGCATGTTAATAATTTCATTGTCTATGGCAATTTAGGTGGATAATTTATTACCTAATATTTTTTACTAACATTTGTATGTCTTAATTTATCCATTTCTGAGGATGCATCATTATAATAAGGTTGTTTTCCTTCGAGTTTTGAGCCATCTACCTCATATTAGGTGCCAGCGTTCCTATTATAACAAAAGCTGATGGATTTTCATCAAAATGAGGTCCTTAGTGAATATGTCAAAGTTTGGCTTCTTACTTCTCAATTTACTTATTAAATGAAATGTTTTTTTTATTTAACAATAATTTCGTCTCATATTGTTGTATACCTTTTATGTTTTAATTAAATTTCAGATTGAATGGAAGGACCCTTGGATCATAGCTCTTTTCACCTTCCATATTTCCATTTTCATGATGGCGATTATGACGAGAAACTATGGAAATTTTCAAGCTCTCTTATTCTTCTGCCTATGTAAGAAAAACCCGATTCTCTAGTTTGGAAACACCATTTACCTTTGTTTCATTTTCTAGTGTTATTGGTCTATTTCTCAGAGAGTATAAACAAGCTGGCTTCGACAAATTGGAATATATTTTCCAGACAGCAGCTTTTCGATAGCAATGGACTGTTTATATCAGTTGTTTTTTCAATGCCAATACTGTTGAATTGCATTCTGATGGTGGTAAGTAGATTTTTCTCCATGAAAAAGTTTGTTAATGACAAAATTGATGAAACCTATCTCGGGGTGACTATTAATAAAGCAACTTTATTTTTCCATTCAATATTCATTATATTTTACTTCAGGGAAGTTGGATGTATCAATCAACACAGCTAATGAAGAACCTGAAGTTGGCTCAACTCAGGGAACAGAGGAGGAAAGAGAAGGAAATTAAACTACAAAATAAAGCGAAGGAGGAATAATACATACCGGCATTTTGCTCAGTTAATTGCTTAAGTCATTCTGCTAGGATTTCCACTCGTATCATCACAAACTAAAGACATAAATAAGGATAGTTACCACTCGTTTTAAGTCGCAGAGCTAGCAAACCCCAGGATTTCAGCAGATCCTCGTTAGATACATGAGGTGGTAGATCGGATTCACTTTACAGTCATAATTACCACTGTAGCAACCTCTGCTTTTCATAATGAAGATTGAGATCATTCTGAATCGGGAAGTTTTTTATAGCATCGAAAAAAATTGGTGATAGTTTACACAGCCTTGTTGAGTACCAATAATGTTTACGCTTTTTCTGAGATTTCTGTCTGAAATCATACTAAACAATTTTCAAGTACTTACAGTAAATAGTTTGAAGTAATAATGGACCAAGCTGGTAAATGTAGTTTGTTTTAATACGTCTTGAAGAAGCTGGATAAACATTTGGGATTTTACTGGCTGAAGCTCTTTCAAATATTGTTTCCTATAAAAACTTTTCATACAGGTTGTCCCCTGTTCTTTGTAAAATAGTTTATGTGAAGTATATGTATGTCTCACACTTCAAAATTGGACAATGTCTATTGAGCTTTCAGGTCCTTGGAAACAGAGAGCAAGGATGTTTTTATTAAAATGATGAGCCTCAACATTTTTGAAGGTAATTTTTCATAGGAAATGAGTTTCAACCAAATTTATGTTATGAATTGGTGTAGATTTATGTATAGCAGTTTCCATATTGAATGTTTGTACTTTGCATTTTCTTCATTCACAGAAAAAAAATTATTTGTTTTGCCATAATCAGTAATCTCCACTAAACTGTTAATTTCGACTAGTCAATTGAAAAGAGGAAATACGAATTTTGTATATTTTTACTTGATGTTAAACTTAGGACCTAAGATTATTTTTTATTATCGCATAAGACTGAGTGTTCACTGGAAGATTTGTGTATTGTATTTGTTGAAATAAATGCTTTTATGGTTCCTTGTATTTTTTTATCACTAAAGTAAGTACAAAAAAATACAGAATGTATAACTCAACTGCAGTAAGATCCGCTTTTCAACTGGTCTAACTCCACTTGTGTTAGAATAAAAGTTGCATCATCAGCATATAAACAAACGTCTGTGGTGCCAATGTAGGTGGGAATATTGTTTATACAGAAATAAGTTACCAATTTTCGATGTAGGAATAGATCTGAAAAATACACTGTTACTGCACTATGTAACGCTTGTAAAAAAGTATTGAATGCTTTTGAAAAATAACAATACTGTTCTACTGTTCTGCAAAGCCAACTGAATTTGTATGTCATACCTTGAAGATAAGGAAGCCAGAGTGAACTGGGAAAATTATGTATCCGATTTTGTAGATGTGGAGCACGGAGTACCACAAGGATAGGTTCTGGGTAATATATGTAATAAGAGAAAGGAAACTAACGGATGAATATCTGAGAATGTCCAAAATTAATTAACCTTCCGCAAGCAACGTGAAGAAATTTATAATTTTTGATAACGTCGGTCTATGAAACCGACCTGTTCGAAAATATAAAAATAAATGAATATTATTTGTTGATGACAAATTTTTATATCATGAAAGTTTACCTTATTCTCTATAAGAATATATCAAATTCATAATATTTTTGTTGTTTGAACTATAAAAAGGAGAGGTAATAAAAGTGTCGATTTTATAAATAGGCTTTTATTCGATTCAGAGTAACTATTAAAAAATACCAGGATTCGATAAAACACAAAAATAGTTACTTGCATATTGAAAAATGAGGAAAATAAACTTCAACTCTCGAAATCCATATGGACGACTGAAACTATTACTCCAAATATACAGCTTCATAATCTTCATGACAATCTCTACATAATCCAGTAAGGTGCTCTAGACACAAATATTTTTTACATTTTGTGCAATATTTTGTTCTTCGACATTTTTTAGTGTAGCAGTACGTACATCGTCCATGAGTTTGGTTCTGAGGAACAACATTATTAGTTTCTATTCCACATATTTCAGAAAGTCGTGCACGGATTATTCTTGGAATATTTTGCTGCAGAGCTCGTCGACGAATATGTGATGTGAAACAAGCAATTGATATCCTAAATTTTCTAAGAATTTCCTTCTGCTAATTTTTGTTTCGTTATTCGAGTTATAAATTATATAACTATTCATTCCAGCAACATTCATGGCACTATAAAAAATGACCATTGGCCAACGACGAGTTGCACGAGCGCAATTGTAGACTTCGCACATTTCGTTTTGCTGTAGCCCATGATTATGTCTGGTTTGCTAGTTTCCCTGTCAACACCATCATCGTAATACATCGTCGATAGTGATAGCACATTTCTTTTTCAGCTCGGAATGTATGAAACGAGTGTACACTTATCTCTATAGGCAAACATGATAGATTTTTCTGGTCTAGGCAACAACATTTGAGGAAGTATCTAAGGTTTATTTTCACGTAATTTTCCAATTGTATTGAGACGGTGTTGCTTCAGTACCTCAATTATAGGTACGCTAGTGAAAAAGTTGTGGAAAGTGACATTTCTATTTGATCCCAAGATAGGTGAACAGAGACGAAACACTAATGCTAAATTTGAAGTGTCACACTGAAAAAGTCCGACAGGCTGTTTTCCTACATAGACCGCTCACTTTGCCGAGTAGAACATTTTGGCGTCGACCAAGGCATATATTTTGATACCATAACAATCAGGCTTTTTCGGCATATGAATTCTGAACGGACATTTACCTCGAAATGCTTCGAGTTTTTCATCAATACTGGTGTATGCTGACATATTATAATGTTATGACAAATTTAATACAAACTCGTCAAAGATTTTCCTGATTGGAGCTAACTTGTCTATTCGTACTCTTTCTTGTCTGGTAGCTTTATCGTCAAAACGAATATGTTTGAACAAAAACTGAAATCGAATCTGCGACATAGTAAGCCTGAATATGTCCATAGCCATTCCATTGGTCCTAAATAAATCTTCAGCATTTCGCCTGTTATTTTTGCTAGTACCAGAAATGTATAAAAGTCCCAATAATGCTTTCACTTCTAATAAATCAGTTGGCCTAAAAGAACGATTTTACGAAACTTCATATGCTTGCCTTTCTATGAATTTGTTGGTGTAGGTAACAAATTTTTCCAATATGTTCGCAAATAAACAGCATTCCCATATTTCTGAAGCTTCATTTTTGTGACGTATATCTCCTTTGGAGCCAGGTAAATGAGTGACAATATTTTCGGCACGTGTTCGTACATTTCGTGCTGTTGCAGGATATTTTCGGCACATCGTAGTTCCATTTCTACCAAGCAAGCGAGGTATTCTCGCAGCTTGAATTTCTCGTTCTTCAGAAACAAGCAAGTTCTGTCCATTATCAAACTCCTCTTCCGATTCTGTATCTTCAATAGTTTCGTCTATCAAACTCGTCTCGTCATCATCTGGCTCAACCTCTGAATCAGTTAAAACTTCTCTATGAAGCCGTATCAACCATTCTTGATCCCTTTCGTAATTCATTATGAATGTATTTATTTTGAAATATAATCTAATCAGAGGTTGATGTGCTCTATATATAACGCACAGATTTCAATGTATTTGTAATATTTTTTTTTAATGTGATGTTCCGAATTATATTTTTTTGTTAATCAGGATAGCTACGCCACCTGTTCCATCCGGACGGTTCATGTGAACTGTATTGTATCCCTTCATTGTTGAGTTCTGAGTCGGCTTTTTCCATGTTTCTGACAAAATGATTTTGTCAGTTGGAAATGTATTTGAATAATTCTGCAAGTTTGCCCTATTTTTATTGAAAGATCGACAATTCCATTGTATGATTTGTATTTTTTGTTAATAAGTAGATTCATTATCACCTGATGTTTTCATCTCTGTACTATTTTCTGTATTGAATATTTCAGTTATATTATCTCTGACAAATTGCTCTCTGCATTCTTCACAATTCATGATACATAGATACGTTTTATGTTTATGCTTTAGGTTCATAGCTTAATTACTACATCTCAAGTATTTTCTAAAGCTATTAACCATGTAAATCAAATAAATAAATAAATAAATATTGTTAACTTCAATTGGACTTTTTTCAATATCCCAATAATAAAGTAAGCTATTTTTGTTACAAGCTTTTCTTTGTGTTGCCTGAATTCATCTCTGTATGGGTTTGGTATTATTGGTTGTGATTAAGATAAAAGAGGGTTTTTATTGAGGAGGGGAGTGGGTGATGAAAAATAAGTGTTTTGTTTCCATTTTTTTGAATTATTCATTATTTTTAGCTATTTTTTCGATAGGCAAAATTTAAAGAATACGACAAGTTACTGGTAAATGGAACATTTTTCTTTGTGAAAAACACTTTGATTTTACGCAGTCACTATTCGCACTTATATGAATTTCTTCATTATAATTTTCATATTTTTCAGATTTTGTAAGGTGAAAATACCCAAAAAAAAATATGTTATGAAAAAAACTTTGTTCGTTAACCAACTGCCATCCCCATACATACGACCACCCTCGAAAGTATGAATTCGTGCTCGTTGAAGATTAACGAGATCTCACCCTTAAACTACGATTTCTAGCTCTTCCCTCCGAAGAATCTCGGAAAGAAATTGCTAGGAATCATCGTTTCTCCCGGAATCGATTCCTCCCAATAGCGGTTGATTCAACAAAAACTAACCAACCATTCACGCTAACCAACCGCTTGGAATATCACTTACTCATTTTCGTCATGAAAAGTTATAAAACAACTGAAGATTGAACCCCTTTTCAGTTTGTGCTGTCAATGTCTATATTTATTTTTTGAGTCAATCTTGCACATATTGTCTGAAACACACATAATTATTATTTCGATTTTTTTTTTCAATAATATTTCTTTTTGTAAAAGTTTTGTTCTGATATGAACTGATTTTCATGTGACGGCGAATGAAACTTGAATTATAAATATTCAAGAGACCAAAAATTATTTTTATCAGCTGAATCCTGAATCCTGACTAGGATTTTTTGGGTAGCTCTTCATCGTATCAATGAGGTAAGCGGGTCCAATCTGCAGGAAATTGAAATAAACTTTCCCAATCAAAACAAAAGTTTTTTATGGATCGCATCAATATTTATGACATAAGAAATGGCCGGATTACATCACATCTCATTTGCTAGTGTTGTTTTGCATATTATTCTACTTTCGTTTTCGCTCATGTCGAAAATGATATATATCTCCATTTTTCTTTTTTTCCATCGATAACATCTGAAATCTCGCGGGTTTCCTTCGGATTCTAATTTATATCCTTGTTATGTTCCTGTTTATCCAATAATATTCGGGTGTTTTAAGGGAAGCAAATGGTGCTCAGAAATTCAATTTCTATGCCTTTTTGGGATCCCAAACAAGTGAAGCGGAACTTGAAGAAAGCTGTCATTGTCGCTGATAAATGATATCTTCTTGGAAAAATATTTAGGATCATTCCACGTGTACACGTGTAACTGTAACTTGAACAGATTTTTTTTGAACTGAGTATCTCATATCTGCCTTATTATTCTGAAAATACTTAATGATCAAAAATTCATTCAGTTGCAATTCGATAATCAACTGTCTATAAAATTCATCAATACAACTAATATACCGCAACATTACCGCTATCGAACACTTATCCAGTCAATTTAGATATCCGAGAGTACAAAAAATCGCACCCAGCTCAAAGTTGGTAGGATTATTCAAAATACCATCAAGAAAGAAATCTGAAAAATTCTCATCGATCCGATAAAATATTAACTTGAGGTCAAAAGTCACAAAACCGGGTTTTTCGCGATGGTGAGTTTACCATAAAATTAGTTTGGAAAAAAAATTGTTGATCAGATAATTATCTATAAAAAATGTCGAAATACTTTTGAGTGGAGTATAAAAGAAAAAACCTTGGCGGTTGAGCGAAAAAAAATATGATTGCCATCTAAGTATAAAGGGTGTTAGAAAATATATAATTTGAGGAAAAACATGACGGTTTAACGAGGCTCCAACGTTTCAACCTGCGATCCCTCAATGTGTACAACGGAAGTGTAGCGTTTCAACGGACGATCCACAAAAGTGTACAAGGTGTTTCAAAACTACATCAATTAAGAGAAAACATGGCAGTTGACAAAATACATCATTTGAGAAAAAAGTTGGGAGTTTAACGACAGAGTAGCGTATCAACGTGCGATCCCAATGAGAAACGTATTTATATTCAGAAGTGTTGTGGGTGGAGTTAATGTTCGAATATGGGGGAGCAAAGTATTCCCTATGGGACGTCGTTACATCAGAGAGTGGGAAAGAGACTTGTGCCACGTAATTGATGCACAGAAGGATATAATGAGTATCGGAGAGATTCAGTTGAAAGATAACAGCCTGGTGGAATAATGAAAATAATGACATGATAATAATAATGAATGAAAAATCGGATTGAAGAAAGAAACCTGACGACGACATTGAGTGGAGTGTAAAAGAAAAAACCATGGCGGTTGAGCAAAAAAAATGGCTGCCATTGAAATATATAGGGTGTGACAAAATACATCATTCGAGAAAAAACATCACCAAGGTGTGGCAAAAATATGGTTCAACGAGAGTGTTAGGCTTCAACGTGCGATCTCAATAGGAAAAATATTTATGTATTCGAAAGTGTTGGGAAGTTACGTGTTATAGAGTTGACGTTCAAAAATAGGAAAACGACGTATTTAGCAATGACATTTCAAAATACGTTGTTTTACATGCGTTTTGGCTGTTTTGCGTACGTACTTCACGAAAAATTATACAAAGTTACTACAGTTAGTATCATCAGGAGAAGATGACAAAGAAGGCCACATGTCAATGAACATAAAAAATACGGTAACGAGAATCTAGCATTTCAACGTGAGACCTCTCCGTTGACAATGTGATTTATTTGAGGCGAACTATCATTTTGTTTTTTATGGTGCTTCGGTGAGCAAGTTAGCCTTGATCAACAATTTAACGTGAGAAAAAACAATGAGCGTCTGTCATTTGTCATTTATCATATCTGACTGAGTTAGTATCATCATGAGTAGATAACCACATGTGAATAAACGTAAAAAATGTGGTAACGAGAATCTAGCGTTTCAACGTAAGATCCCTCCGTTAACAGTGTGACTTATTTGAAGCGTACTATCATTTTGTCATTTATTGTGTTTCGGTGACCAAGTAAGTTATGATCATTGACTCAATGCGATGTGAGAAAGAACAATGATCGTCTGTCATTTGGCATCTATGATATCAAACCAAGTTAGACCGCATGTGATTATTCATCAAAAATATGGTGAAGAAAATCTATCGTTCCAACGTGCCATCCTCCCCGTTCACAAGGAGCCTTATTTGAAGCGTAGCATCATATGTCATTTATGGTCCATAACCAAGTTGAAATTCTCAGGAAATGGTGAACTGAGTGCATTTGCAATTTATGATCTCTTGATGTGCGTATCGAAAATTTCACAAAAATATTATGCGATGAAACCTTAATCCTTAACAATCATTTTGGACACATAAATTGCTTCGAGAAAACGTTTTTTATTTCCCAAAAAAAAAAATAAGCACGTATACAGAGTAAATTAGTGTCTCAAAATACGTTCGAAAATAGTAATAACGTCTAACAGAAAGGCAGTAAACCGATATAGAGGATGAAAGGCATACACAATTTCAGGTTATGACGTGCTGCTTCTTTTTAGTGGAAAGTTTACCATATTAAGGGGGTCTGCCTCGACCACATAAAGATTTGTGGAGTGGTTGATTTTCATTAGACCACAAAAAGCAAATCAATTTGCTGTTTGTTTTAATGTTGTAACAGCAGAAAAAGATCGCCTTTCGACCTGATGGAAACACTGCACTACTTTGTCAAAATTCCCTTTTTCATTGGAATAGGTGATTGTTGATTTACTTGAAATATGAAACCGATTCATCACAAAGCAGAGTGTGTATGTGTGTGCGTGTGTGCGTGTGTGCGTGTGTGCGTGTGTGCGTGTGCGCGTGTGCGTGTGTGCGTGCGTGTGTGTGTGCGCGTGTGTGTGCGCGTGTGTGTGTGTGCGCGCGCGTGTGTGTGTGTGTGTGGGCGCGCGCGCGCCTTGAAAATCCCTTATTGAAATTTCGATCGAACAAATGAAACATTTCGAAGAACACAAAGTCATCACTGTTACGATTTCACCAAAAAAGCACAAACCTGTATGCCCCTAGAACGTTAATTTCAGCCCAACAACAAAATTAGCTGTTCTCGTGGCTGAAATGAAAAATCAGCTTTTTCACACATACCTACACACACCCATACACACACACACACAGACACACACACACTGCTTTGTAATGAATTGGTTTCATGTTTTGAATGAACCAACAGTCATCTATTCTGATGAAAAAGGGTATTTTGACAAAGTAATGCAGTGTTTCCATTATGTTGGAATGCGATCTCTTTCTGCTGTTACAACATCAGGACAAACAGAGAATTGTTCTGCTGTTTGTATGATCTAATGAAAATTAACTACTCTACAAATCTTCACGTGGTTGAGGTAGACCCCTAACACGTCACTGTAAACGGAGAGGATCGCACGTTGGAACGATAGATTTCCGTTACCATATTTTCAATGGATAATCACATGCGGTCATCTCCTTCTGATGGTACTAACTTGGGTTAATATCATAGATGCCAAATGACAGACGACCATTGTTCTTTCTTACATCGCATTAAATTAATATTTATAGCTTACTTGGTTACAGAAACACCATAAATGACAAAATGATAGTACGCTTCAAATAAGTCACACTGTTAACGGAAGGATATTACGTTGAAACGCTATATTCTCGATACCACATTTTTTAAGTGTATTCACATGTGGTCATCTCTTCCTGATGATACTTACTTGGTTAGATATCGTAAATGACAAACGATAGATCGTCACTGTTTTTTCTCGATGATCAGGGCTTACTTGGTTACTGAAACACCATAAATGACAAAATGATAGTATGCTTCAAATAAGTCACACTGTAAAAGAAGGGATCTCACGTTGAAGCTCTGAATTCTCCTTACCACATTTTATACGATCATTTACTTGTGGTCTCCTTGGTCATCTCCTCCTGATGATACTAACTTGGTTAACAAAGATACGGCTCAGTGGTCTTCCGACATGTTGGATTGCACGTTAGAAACGTTGTACCTTCCTATTCAATATGAATCAACATTCCAACACATTTCTTTTTTTCGAAAAATATTTTATGTATATGAGTTGTTTTTTATCAACTTTGTGTGTTTTAACAACATGTTCAGGCCATAAATCCATAAATCCTTGTTTATAATTTTTTGTTATTGCATATTTTCGACAAGTTTTCTCCCTACATAAGATGAGTTTCAATTTTAAAATTTTTCGTTATTTCATTGTTCTCACGATCGGAAAGTCGTGGGTTGGATTTCGGCCTCGACCAGATATTTTTCTCGAGAGAATTCATCTAATTGAAGCTGGGATGATTCTGCAACCGTGTTAGGAATCACACGTTGAAAGGTAAGACCTCGTTAGTCCTCAGCTCACACAAGTTTCTCAACTTCTGAGAGTTGTCTTTCGTATGGAGGCGACAGCTGATTAACGGAATATCAAGTTTTGAAAACAGATTTTTAAAACAGATTCTCAAATATATTATATACTATTTGTGTTTATATATTATACCCTGTTTTGATCACAATATTGTATCGTTACCAAGAATTTTAGACTAACTGTAGTAACTTTGTATAATTTTTCGTGAAGTACGCACGCAAGTACGCACGCAAAACAGCCGATACGCATGTTAGGTTAGGTTAGGTCAGAAGTGAGTGGGTCTATTCGATCCGTCATCTCAACCCACAAGGGTTTATTGTGGCTCACACCTATTCAAACTCGACCAAATAAACCCAGCTTCTTGACGAAGCCGATTAGTTTATATGTTGAGTGATCTTTCAGGTCAGATGGCAAGAGTGTGGCTCTGCCAAACTCTGAAAACCTGATTCAGTCCACGGCGAGGCAGGCACAAATATATGCTCTGCTGTTCCATCATATTCCAAACAGAGGCGACACACACTCTCTTCTGACACTCCGAGTCTCTGCATATGATGATGAGACGACAGTGACCTATAAGGAGGTTTGTTAGACATCGTAGTTCATCCTTACTAAAGTTCAACAACTTTTTGGTTTCAAGCTCCGAAAGGTGAATGAACGCCTTGGAATGAGCCAAACTTGGAATATTCTGCCGGAAGTCTTCAAAACTTCTTGCCAATCAGATGTTCAATGTTTGGCGAAGCTAAAGCAATGACGATGACAGGTTCTGGTCTGATGAAGCTACTTGCAGCCCCCTCCTTTGCAAGGGAGTCAGCAGCCACGGTGCCTTCCAGGCCAGTGTGGCTATGAATCCAGCAATTTGATATCAATTCAGACGTTGCTCGCTAGGAGCCAAGAGCTTCCAACGCCGCTTGACTATCCGAGAAAATTTTTATTGACCTTGTGTGAAGCAGGATTCTACCAATCTCTCCGCATACAATTCAATAGCAAATATTTCCGCTTGGAATACAGTCGCATAGGTCTCTAGGCAGGTTGATATTTCTGTTCTGGGTTGTCAACTGAAAACACCTGCACCAGAGTCCGAAGGTGTTTTTGATCCATGTATGAACCAACAACTTTCTGCTTTTAATATTTCCTTCTCCCGGAGAATCCAGTCCTCTCCACTCGGAAAAAGTACTCTATGAGGCAGTTCAACTTTATAAAGCAGTTCGTAGTTGACAGTTGGCAGAGGGGTTATTCCCAGAATGCTGTGACTTTTAGTGTCAAACAGCAGTCTAGTGAACTCTGCATTAGATTGCTTTCTGCAATTAACGATGTGCACAGGTCTGTATGTAGTCCATCTAGCCTCTCTCTTCAGAAAAATGTGGAGAGGAGATAGCTCTAGAAGGATCTCCATGGCCGCTGACGGTGTGGAACTGATGGCACCACAGATAGCCAGACAAGCCTGTCTCTGTATGCTAGAGCCGTTTTCCGTAAATCTTTCGGCCACTAGGCAACCGCTCCAAGTGATCATTGGTTCGACAATCATCACATATATTCGATGGATCTGTTTGGGACCTAAACCCCAAGTTTGGATTTGTGTAAAACTTTTTCCAAGTGAGCATTTCATGGTTAACTGACTAGTATTAATTTGTTGTCTGTGGTTTTTCCATAACTGATAACGAAATGAATACTGACAAACAAGTTGCATTATAGATATACAGGGTGTTCCTTAAACACATGCTAATATTCAAGGAGGTAATTCTTAGACCCATTCTAAGAAAAAAATTTCATATGGACGTATGTCCTAAACGCCTTAACTTTTGAGATACAGGGTGGCAAAGTTTTCAAAAATAATCTGTTTTTTAATAATAACTGAGATAATTTTGTAGACATCTTTGGCATATTTGGTACATATGTTCCATGCCTCAAG
>WOGR01001052.1:0-20366 GCA_015342045.1 Leptinotarsa lineolata
CGGTCCTTGATACGTATGCAAAGTTTCAAATTAATCAGACTTCTGGAAATTGGTGAAAATTATGCTCAAAGATTCTGTTACATACATAGATACAACCTAAGCTTATATAGGCGTGTTAATTAAAAATATTCATTGAGTATTTCTCTATATGATTGTTCCAAATCAGAGAAAGCTGAACTAGCATTAAACATGCAAAAACTAAAATTACATAGTTATTAGAAAATTGATGTCACAAACTCTTCAAAAATTAAGGTACGCTGAATTCGGGGGCATATGAAAAATAACGATTATCGATCCTGTAGCAAATACTTGAAGGAAACAAAAACATAAGTTATGATGCATATTGATTAGTGACTATTTTTCAAAATAGTTCTAGTCGATCGTACAAATTTGTGAATGATATTTGAGCATATCAACAAAATATGTCTATAATTTACCATCAATGGACATTTTTCATTCACAAGTGCTGTTTGAAATTATAGTAGAGCTTTCAACTCTGAGTGAATGTCTTCGAGAATGAACTTTCCTGACACACTGTATATCAAGTTTCTAGTGTGAAGTGATCGTGATCACTGTAATAAATCAGAAGAAAATGCTTATCAGATATGACCGCATTTTCGAACATGATGCATTTCAATGATTCTTATCGGAAATATCGATGTTGCGCGAAATGCAGTAATGATTCAACTTCTTCATTTAGTAAACATACCTCCCACATCGTTCAGTGAGATCATATGCAAAATCTGCACACCACAACTATTCATCTTATGACGATCTCAAATAGCAGGTGTATTATGGAAATTATCCATCATTATAAATTGATTAGTTTGTAATATAAATCAGTAATGAAAAGCTGAAATTGTAGCGACTATTCGTATTGCTGTGAAATCTCACTTTTCAAGATAGCTCTTGTGCCTTGACCAATAAGTTATACACAAAGTTAGTGAGTATACTTGAAGACTGGCTGTAATCAAATTTCCAGGACAGTCTCAACTCACCCACACTGTAGGTTAATAGACTTACACCTATCAGCTATCAGAAAACAACTACTCTCCTGGCTCTGATAAATTTTTAAATTTTTCAAAGTCTTGTCAATTTGGCCGCACCTGCTAAAGTATAATTCTTTCTCAATAAGAAGACTGACAATATTCCTCTTGTTTCAGATAACTGCATCAACATTCCCCGTAGTTTTGAAAATAGGCCACGCTCACGGAGGTTTGGGAAAAGTGAAAGTAGACAACATAAACGATTTTCAAGATATGGCCAGCGTAGTAGCCGTAGCTAACACCTATTGCACCGTAGAACCGTACATTGATTCGAAGTACGACATTCACGTCCAGAAAATCGGTAACAATTACAAAGTGTTCATGAGGAAATCTATCTCAGGTAAGAAAATATCTATCATGAATCATTTATAGAAATAAATCTAATTGTACCGAATTCTGTGCCTAATATTTTGAATATACCAGTTGTATGGCGTGAATGGATGAAAAACATGATTCTAAATGACGTGAGAATTTCCATTATAATTTGTACAGGTTGTTGGAAGACGAATACAGGATCAGCAATGTTAGAACAGATCTCAATGCCCGACAGGTATAAGAACTGGGTGGATGAGGTTTCTGACTTGTTTGGAGGGTTGGATATTTGCGCTTTAGAAGTCGTCGTGGGGAAAGATGGACGGGAACACATTATAGAGGTAGGTAGTAGTTTTCTCAACTTTGCCAATTAGAACATAATGAAATACCTCTGTGATATATATTTCTGAAATCTATCAAAAATCATCTTATTGGAAAATGTACTGAACTCAAACTCCAAGTTTGTGGAGAAAATTGTAATTATTGTTATAAATGCACTCGAAAATAGATGGTGTTTTTGCCTTCACTTACTTAGACTTATCTTTTGAATAAAAAAAATATGAAAATGCATCATACCACTCGCAAAAAAGCATTAATTCTTACTTAGCGATCAGCTTAAATTTCACTGCGAGGAAACATAAACAAGGAATCAACACAAATATCCACATTTAAAATATGTCATAACAAACATAGGGATCTTCTTGGATTTTGAAAAAAAAGATAGATTTTCCAGTGCTTACTGATATTTCCAAAGTGGGTCAATATTTTTGTGAGAAAATTGAAATTGATCTTTGATATATCCGTATCGTACTTCAATTTTTGTTCAAGTGGATCCATGGTTGGTTCAAGGTTCTCCAATGTAACATCTTCATGAACAATATTATCAAATTATCGGCAATGTGAGTCACCAAAACCTTACGTTTCTTCCAAGAAAAATATGAAAATATTATACTTCCCACTAATTCTCTTGAATTCAGGTGAATGATAGCGCGCTGACCCTACTGGGTGACTCCCAAGAAGAAGACAGAAGACACATTGCCGATTTAGTCACCTCCAGAATGCAAGCTATCTGTAGACCAAGGACTCCTCCCCCAGTTGAGGAACCCGTGCCCCCTCCAGTGGGGCCAAGGGGTATCCTAGGCAGTTTGAGTAGTTTGACACATTCTGAAACTCCACCTCCTAGCTCGACTTCCGATGCACCTTCCTTGGGGAGCGTCGGTAGAAGAGATAGTCAAGGTAAGTAAGAATTTCACTTTTCCGTAAATGTACAAACAAAATCATTAGACAAGACCTACAATTATTCTGAAACGTACGTTAAAAGTTGAAACCTTATTATTCATAAACTTGCTCAAGTCTTCTGAAGAAGGAAAAACTTCTGGTTGAAGAAAAAACATTTTTTCAACGAAGACAATCGTCATTAATTCGGACTTTCATTGTCTAATATGATATAGAATGATTTGAAATCCTTGAAAGAACCAATATAGTTGAAAATTGAAAAGATTAGCTGAAAATAACAAGTATATTAGGCAAAAAAAACTTAAACGAAATTACAGTGATTTAAAATACAAGCAAAAAAATGAAAATTCAACAATCAAACAAAAAAAATAAATAAAAACTAAGAGATTTCAAGCCAAGTTACTTCAATAGTAACTTGGCTAGAAACCTCTTAATTTTCAATTATTGTTTTTAATTGTTCAACTTTTAATTTTTTGCTTGTATTTTACCTCACTGTAATTTCATTTCAGGGATTTTTTCGCTTAATATAATTGTTATTTTCAGATATTCTCTTTAATTTTCTATTGTATTGGTTCTTTCAAGGATTTCAAATCATTTTATATCATATCAGCGGACCCGGCGAACGTCGTTCCGCCAACAGTCAATGAATGAGCATATTTAGAATTTTAAAAGTAATTGAAGTATAATGAAATAAATGGTATTGGTATATAATGAAATAAATGGGAAAAGTATAGATAGAATCAAAAACATATATATACATAAAACTAGTCAAATTGTAAAAGTATTATTATTCTATTCCCGATGAAGACAAATCCAAAAACAGAAAAATTATAAAAATTGGTACAGTTGTTCTTGAGTTTTTTCATTATTAATGATGGTAAAATATCAGAACTTATTATTCTATTTCCGATGAAGACAAATCCAAAAAACACAAAAATAATAAAAATTGGTCCAGCCGTTCTTGAGTTCTTTTATCATTAATATTTTTCTTTTTATTCATATTTATACTCACCTTTTAAACTTTCCCTGGACTTCCACAAGTAATTCAAAATCAAAATGAGCCAAATCGGTCCAGCCGATCTCGAATTTTAGCGAGACCCAGGAACAGCAATTCATTTTTATATAAACACAATGAAAGTCCGAACTGATGAAATTCACCATGAAACATTGTCAATTACTTTTAAACAAATGAAGGTTTTTATTAATTCTCTCAGTTTCATATGAGGGTTAAATAATTAGGTTAGATTCAGTATCGCACTCTATACCAAAAGTGCAAATTGCCATCTGTTCTTCCACCTGCACTTTTCTTAAAATGAATATATTTTATTTTCACTTATTTTTTTTAGTTTTTTTTTGCTGTCATTTAAATATTTTATGTAATTCAAAGACAGGACAGCCACTTCGTGTCATCTAATTGATAACAGCAATACTCAAATCAGACTTGGTAAGGAAACAGAAAACTATACAAAACAAAAGAATTTTAACTTATTGTCAAAATAGTTCAGGCCTTCGCTAAAAGATGTCGCATAGCATACTATCTGAATGTATAGCATACTATCTGAATGTCACAATAAAGCCAAATTATGGAAAAGTTGGATTTTATCATGGTTTGTATATATAGTCTATATACACAGGTTTTTATCACTTCAGTCAATGAATTGAAACAGTCCTGCAGAAGGGTCACATGCGTGTTAAGCTCAGTTCGTGAATTTGCATCAAATCATTCGAGTAGTATTCTATAATCATGATCACATTAGTAGTATCTTTCTATAAAAGATGTCGCTGGGAGAAAGAGTTCGGTAATTTTACTTTTCATACATTCTACCATAGTATAAAGAAAAGATATTTATACAATGATTCTATGGAGTGTACTAATACTGCGATAGAGTTTTTCATTGATTTTTTTGGGTATTTCCACCTTCCACGAAATAAAAAATATAAAAACTGTAATGGAAAACAGGTGTAAAAAAGGCAAATTCGTTATTCATATTCATTTTTGAAATATCTTTTGTGACAGGCTCATTCAATTTCAAATGTAGTTTCAGTTATGCTCCATTATTTCTAACTACCAACTCGAAAATATCCCTAAAAAAATTTTACAGTGCCGCCAAATTAGTGGTTTCATCACATGTAAATGTATTACCTATGTTATTATTAATAATAACTTTTTAGCTTCCCAGTCAAGCACAATTAGCAGCGCACCCAGTACAGGTCGTCTTCCAGAACCCCCACCCAGACCTTTCCAGAGACAGGGCAGCCAATCCTTAGCGGAAGACACTGAAGATACCATGAAAAACCTCAGAAAAACATTTGCCGGTATTTTCGGGGATATGTAAACAATTCCTTTGTGTTAAGAAAAAACAATTCATTTTCAATGATTAGAAAAGAAAGATACCATTTGAAACTCATCGCTGGAATCGACTCGTAAAGCTAACCACTCACGTGTGTACAGGCGTCCGTAGACGAGATGGGTTTGAAATGTTGCGATTATCAATTTTGCTGAGCAATATGTTGAAATCTGATATGTTATTCACTGCCTTGGGCCTGGTACCGTCGGTACCTCTTGTTATGTTAGTGTAGTTGTTGATCTGGATGTACAACAGTCATGTGTTTTGATGTTCGTTAAAGTTAATAGGAGATTTTTTTATGAACGGGTGGAGAGGTTATGCAAAACTGGCTATTAATCAAGAAGGCTTAACTCAATACAAAATATTCGGGATTGGTGAAACCAATAAACTGATTTTATTTTGAGTAAAGCTTTCCGATGTCTTTCTCTCTCTCCCTAAAAGTAGACATTCAAAATGTATGAAATGACAATATTCCCGTGTCCTGATTTCGCACTTGTAAATGTCTTGTGTAGTGTAACCCTTTTTTTTTGGAATTTTTAAAACATCTACCGTTTTTTCATCGATGGATATATGGCAACGAATTTTTCTTTATATTATTAATCTGGAGAATTGTATTCACAGAATAGTGCTCCAATATTTCTTCAAATTTTTATACTCTTTTTTCATTTCTTAGCTAAATCATCACAGCGTCGATATGTTTGTTTTTTGAAATTCAATTCATGAAAGATCGGTACAGTATTTTTACTCAAGGCCAAATTTTGATTCTGTGTATACGATCCTTTCGTTCTTGAAGAGCAAAGGTTTCACAAACTCTTCAGAAAGGTTTATTCGAGATGATGAGTTTAGATTGGAAAGTGAAGTCAGGAAAATTGATCGAAAAATATGTCGAAGAAATTTCAATTGTTTTTTTACTGAATTCGATTATTTCTGCATCTTATACTGTTCTCTGATATAGATATTTTCGATCAATATTCTCCAGACCGAATACTACAAGTTGTGAATACTCTGGAAATTATCAATATGCGAATAGGCCTTAAATTAATGTAATGATAAATCCATAGATTTTACATGATATCTAGTTATAGAGTATTATGTAGCTTCATTGTTACCTCCAGAGTCTGTGGTTGGTAACATAGAATATTGTGGTAGTTGAATTCTCAGATAAATTGCTTTTTACATTAGTTTTCAATGTGGCAGATATAGCAGAATATGATATTTTCGAAAACATACTTATGAACATTCGAAACATCTTTTCTCAATTCCATATCATAAATGTGGTAACTCTGGAATGGATAAGAAATACATTGGAAACTAGCAAGAAAGCTTCAAATTTGTTGTGCATGTTCATCAATATGTTATTTTTCCTGGAAAATTACTTTTTCACATGAATACTGATGTACATATATGACATTTTCCACAAATAACTTGAAAACATATTCAGAATGATTGCATACTCGATAAAACAAAGCAATAAACAAGAATTGTTTACAGTCTGGTTAGTAATAGAACATTTGGTATTTCAAGAAAGATTTTTTTTATTAGGTTTCATATCAAAATTCCACCGAAAATCACTAAAAGTTTCTCGAAGATCAAATACTATGTGATTGAATCGTACCATATCATCTTCTGGTAATAAATTGCTTAGTCTGTAATATTTGTTGATAATGTTGTCGAAAGTTTTATTGTAAATATTATGTGTCCTTCATTTTGGTAACCAATTGTTTATAAATACTTGACATTTGAAAATACCAACGATGTAAATGGAAAAATATTTCAACGATCAAGATATAATGGGCAGGGTTTATTGTTTTTCAAATTTTATTTTACTCGATTTCGTTGGAATAGAATGGGGGTAACAAATTATGAGGTTGTGTAGTAGAACAGCTTATGAAAAGTTACATTTGGGCATACTGTATAGTGTTATATTGATGGATATTTAAAGAAATAAGTAATAAATCATTCGAAAACCTCAGTGTGTGATTTATATTGCTCCAAGTCGCCGAATTTTTAATAGTATGTGAGAAATTCACTTAAAAGATTCGAAACATTATTATTTCGATTAAAGGTTTATATTATAATAAAATTAATATTTTTTCCGATAATGGAAGGTGAAATTATCCTAAAAAAAGTTCGATAAATATCAGTGTTTCAGTAAAATTTTAAGTATAAATTTCAGAAATCTCAATATAATTTTTTTTTCGACATTTCATCAGTAAAACGTATTGAGTTATTACAAATAGGCAAATTTGGTAGTACTTGTGTACTACCAAATTTGCCACTTGTAAAACACTGAGGAGTCTCTTGATTTTTGTCAGATTGTCCAGAAAATTTCATACAATGAATAATATATGCGCATTCACCAAGAAAGACAAAGTTCTGAAAAGTATGACCAGAAATGAGCGAAGCGACTTTACTAAAACTCGTTCAAAAAACTGATAGAACCTCATTTGCTGTGAGACCATCCAACATTATGAAAATATCACATAAGATTGTTTTTCATGAAAACTCACAAAAAAAGCATATAGCCATTACATACATGTCTACACTTCACACTGCTGAACAATTGAAGTGGTTGTTATGAAAGTCTCCGATAGTTAATTTAAATTCCGAAAATGAAATAGCATAATTTAATCTTTATTAATTCATGTTTCGATATGCATAGAAGAACGAAAAAAAAACAAATAATTTACGAATCAAGTAAAAAAATTACACGTACTGATAAATTGGAGAAGTTGACATCCAGACTATCCGCTTGTTGGAAGATAATTTGTGGACATAAGGCGTCAGCTACGGACAGATTATTTTGGTTCCATTTACTTTGAAACAATCAAATTAATTTTTTAACAGTATTGAAACTAATACCACAAAACTTTAAAATCGTATCGATAGATATCTTTTTATTAACGAAAACTTTGTTAATTAGCGTAGGACGAGGACGAAAACGTATATCTGCTCTGGCATCTGACAAATGTGAAAGGGATTTACTTCTGTTCATTTTCCAGCAGCCCCGAGAAGTCTGCGTTATCACTTTACTAGTTTTGTAAAATTGCTGGAAGCAGGTTCAAAAACTACAGAGATCTGTAGATATGACAACATTGTATTTGTTCCTATATTATTATATTATTGCCGACTACAACTATAGCTACCACAAGCTGTTCCTAACTGATTTGTAATGATGCTAAACTCACATGAGGACATTCCCACAGCTGTAGCCACTTGTCCTATGGGATCATCCACATGTGAGCTTAGCTTTATTACAAACCCATCTGTCACTATTGACAGCTGCAATGAAAATCAACCTAACAACTTATGAAAGCACCTACATCGAACCGTCCTCAATTAAATCCATAATGGATTAACGAAACCAGGCTTATCAGTCGCCGATTCGCTATCAATTCGGTCGCCGTTTTCGATAACAGCTCGAGCAGTTTTAACAACCGCGGGCCGGAAATTCTTATCGCTAGTACCACCGCCATATATCAACTTTCCGGGCGGTATGACCGTATACAGAATCGAGACGTTCGAGAATTGCCACCGGGAAATGTTCGGAGACCTGGTGCTCACCTGTCAAACGCCCATACAGGGCGAGCTGCCGCGACGGCTCGTCCTGCCGGTGACATACAACGTCGAGGTGCGACGGGCGTCGGCAGATTCTGCTGCCAATACAAGGATTTTGGAAAGTGAGAAGAGACGCGCTTCTGCTCTCGTAGACGAACTCCTCATGGACATTTATTACAGTGCGCACAACAGTACGGATTACAATTCTACGTCGGGGAAATCGCACAGGAGCTCGTGGGTGGAGGTCGTCAACTTGGAGGAGAAAGGTAAGTTTGCATTGGATGAATAAAACTATAGAATACCCACTGAGCCATACAACCAGTAACTATGGTAAAGTCAATATTTCACCAGAGTCTTTCAGGCAGACATCAACTATGGAACCAGAACTTTGTAACTTTCCATTTGTTTGTGGAGACTGTCACGAAATGAATACCAGTCCCAGACTGCCTTTGAATATTATCAAACCGCTCAAACCCCAAATATTATCAAACCATCAAAACCCACAATTATTTTGGTGCTACTAGCGATTTTACGAACACAAATTTCCACACCAATTCATTCTGCATTGACTATATATGATCTGTTTAGATAGTTCATACTGTTACTACTATAAAGAATCAAATTTAGCTGATAGAAAGTATCATATGAAATCTTCAGTTACAACACAACTCTGAGTTACTACAATGTTAGTAATTCTTTGGTAACAGTATAAATTAGTTGTAGGATGGGCCTTCATTCACCAATATACTTTAAACTCTGAAAATAATTATTGTGAAATGGATCATCATGAGACACTGTCCAAAGCATTGCTAGTGTACTATTTTGATGTTTTCATTGGGTTCAATCACCGTGATTCCCAACTCGTAAAATAATGATTGGGGGGGATACAAAACAACAGATGTTTTCACAACAAAAACAGCTTTTCCGTAAGAGACATCTCTGTTTCAATAGTGACACCAACAAGTATGAAGTTGATTGCCATCTGCAAAGTCTTTGTAGACAAAGTTGTAGATGGGACAAGGAAACTTTATTCATTTCAGGCAGAAAATCTATAATCAGAGAAAAACAGAAGGCGATATACGAGCTTTGCTTTTCAACCTCATTTATCATTGATTTCCGTGTTTTGTATCTTCTTATCGATCTCATAGATAGCGTCCTTGTAATGGAAAATATCAATACTGACTTAAACTCTACATAACGTAACTGATGTAATAATTTGTAAATGTTGTATTGAAATAATTCCGTCCTATAAAATTGTGTTCTACTCGTCTCTTATAGAAAATGAATTCATTCCCCCTTTCTGAGTGAACTTTTATTGGTTTGTCTGAAATCAAAATCCAGATTTTACTACTAATTGACAACTGTATCTTACTAGGATGATCATATATAAACCGTATTTTCAATATTAGTGTTAATGGAATTGGATATCTGTAAACAAAATGTTACCTAAAGAAGTTTGTCCACCTGTTGGAAATAACACGTAACACTGATCGATATTGTTCAAATTTATGGGGTACATAAATTATACAGTTCATCGAACTCAATTGTCTTTGACCTGCTGGATATTTTTCTTTCATAATATAATCAGTTTTTTCATGAATGAATTAGTGATACTGGGTTTAAACTTATATTGATTTCATTATTTCCATGTAAATAGGTCATTTCTTTGTGACTTTTTAGGGATCGTATAAAAATACTCACTTTTTCAAGTTTCATGAAAATACTACAGATGTAAGATTATATTCTGTGGTGCTGTCTCATTATTATCAAGTCAGTTATTATGTTTCCATCTCTACATTTTTATAACTTTTAGTCCACACGACACTATTCGAGATAAATTGAAACCGGAAAATAGTTTTTGGACAAAAATCTGTTGCTTTCTCCATCTTCATACAAAAAATGTGGGAAACTTCCGAAGGTAGAATAAAAGCTTTTAAGGTCGGAAGTTTCCTACATTTTTCGTGTAGACGGAAAAGTAGAAAGTCGAAGAGCTTTTTTCGCAAAATCTATTACAGATATTTTGAAAAATTCATTTATTGTTTGATATTTTTCTCATATCGGTTCCTAATCAATTATTCCAGTAACTCACCTGATTTAAGGAGTCCACATTACCTATTTCACATTACTTTTTGTGCTTTTTTATACACCGATGTGTAAAAATGGTGAATCTCATCCTTGTTTTGGTATTTATTTTTTTCTCAGAAGTCGCAGAGCTGTCATACATCATGGCATGCCTGACCAATTATACGGAACGGATGGGCAGCGTCTTGGTGCGCCAGTTGAAACGTCGCGACGCCTTGCGTCGTCAGCAGGAAGCGTATTGCGACGTCATCACGAGGAAGCTACAGGAACGTGAGTATATAATCGATACTGCAGAATACGATGGATTGTAGAGTATGGTGATGTTGGTTGGCGGGAAAATACACGCATGATGATAATAATAATTTAATTTTCTCGGCTAACCTGGAGATATGAAAGTGTTCACTTTAAACAAAATATTACAATAATGTCACTTTTATGACCGAAACATTTTATATTTCTCATCTGCCTCTATTTGAAGTTATTTGCTAACATTTTTTCATTCAATCTGAAAATTAAAAATTCATTTTTGCGTTTCTTGATGAAAATAGGTGTTGAGACAAAACAGAACAAGTTATGGATTTGCACTCAGAAATCAATATGAACATTAAAATTACAAATCCTATCCTCGAGAAAGCCAACACAAAGTTTACTTTTGTAAAATAATGTTTATATCAAAACAAAAATGCTAAATTTCCAACCCACCTGTCTATCTACAGATACAATGTTGCCTTCGTGAAACAGAGAATTTTTCTAGAAGCTCAGTAGCTTTTTTTCAACAAGCGTAGCATATTATGAAGGGTGATAATTATCAATAAACTGACAATATCGTATCTGTTAATATACCTACACTGACGCTTCCATTAAATGTGGGCGATTTCCAACCATGAACAGTATGAACACATCCCATAACAATACCCTGTAGAATTCCTATTAGTATTCCTGAAACCTTGCGTAAATAACAGTGGCTCCCTAATCTACGCAAACTCGAGTTTCGATCTTTCAGCGCGACCCCAAAATGTACCTCTTTCGCCATCCCTGTCCAATCCTACGAATCGAATAAGGGTCGAAAGCAGGACGTATCGTTTCTCTCTGAAAGACTTACACCTGATAACTCGTGGATTTGGCCAGCAGTCAGTTCGTCAAGAGATATGTTCTGGTGCAAGACATGTACCAATGAGCGGATTCTTCAGTTCCATCAAGAAGGCTACGAGTGCTAGTGTTGATGGTGAAGCCAGTTCCAGTGAGTAGGCATCTTCTTATTAATCACTCTGATACAATGTCAAATCTTGATTTTCAACGAGACCCTAGTTCGGTGTGTTTGCCGAAAATATTGAGCATACTCCTTTTGTGGAACACAGAAAAGTTAAATCTTTCCTCGTCTTTATCAATCAGCCTGTGGGACAGTATTCAACAGTTACATTGGTCAAATCAGAGCCATATTTATTAATAAACTTTGTTGGATTACTCGAAGGCGTTTGACCGCATGTACTTCTTAAATCTATTCTGAATCATCTTGGATTCACAACGAGTGCAACTGAGTTGATTGAAAATTATTCAATCAACCCTACGTCGAATCTCATCAATATCTACAAAGGTGTTCCGCAAGGGTCCATATGGGGCCCACTATTATTTGTATTATATAATCACAATTTCCAGATTCTCTTCAATATTCTTCTGTCATCTTCTACGCCGATGATACTGAAATCTACATAGAATGCGATGAAGATACGTTAGACATAACACAGAAAAAACTTAATGATGACTTATGTTCTCTGATGAAATTATCAACCAAATTTTGCTCAAATGTCAATCCCTCTGTCAGTAGTTATGCTCTTTGGAAGGACATTGTCACGTGAACGCAATCTGGACAAGGTTTCTATAGGTAACTGCAAACGGAGTTGAGTTACCTCTTAAGGATATTTCTAAAATCTTAGGACTATACCTCGACAGCTCTTTAAGAGTCACACGACACGTATAATTCTGAAACTCGGGTACACCGATATCAAAATGATATATTCTAATAGAACACCGTTGAACAAAAAACAAAATGACCTTGTGCGAATCTTTGGTGTTATCATATGCTAATATTGCGGACGTTGTATATAGATTAGAAAAGCTACAGAATTCATGTGTGAGGCTGATAACTGGAACAAAGAGACGCGACCATATATCACACCATTTGAAAGATATATAGGATGGCTAAATATGGAGTCGCGACGCGTTCTAAATTCTACTGTCTTGTTTCATAAAATAATCAATGACAAGAAACCAAGTTATCTTTATAGAAAAATCAGTTACAGGACGAACGTACACAACCCCAATCTTCGATTTAGAAATCAGCTTACTACCCCAAAACAGAAAACCTTTCAATTCAGGGGCTCCTTTTCATAACATATTTTGCTGGGTAATTTCACTGTATCTTAAGACCGGTCAAATAGGCATTTTAATGTATTATATATTATACACCATGCAGTTATAAATTGTCAGTATTCATTTATTCTTACTCGATAATTATAATCATCATTTGTATTTATCAATAATTATTATTTTTGAAATTGTAAATAGAAATAAGGTTGGATGGAAGATCAAGTTTTGCCCATGGATGAAAAATGAATCCTGCCATTTTATAAGAGCTATGCATGAACTGATTACGTATGTATGAACTTATCAATAAAACTCTTATTTCAAAAACGTATAATTTTCCGGTACAAACGTATTTCGTGAACATACAATGATTCAACAATTGAAATTTTATATTTTTTTTTTATAATTGTGACAAGATATAATTTTTGAGATACCAATAATTAGCACAATATTCCATTTTGGGTGTCTAATATTTCCAGAGGCCACTAAGAATTTTCCCATACACAGATATAATATCGAGTATCTACTTGATAGAATTATGCGAAATATAAATAAAAACCTACAATATTCATATTTGTTGGATTATGGAGCAATAATTTTCGAGAAAACCAGTTATTTATTATAGAAACTACAACATTTATTTTCCGAGTCGATTTGCAGTCTATCTTATATAATTGCAAATATGTTATCGTGTGTAATGTACAATGGGAATATCGAATGTTCCTGTACCAATTTAATTCATATACATATGGATCCAAAATAGAGCCGTGTGATACTTTAATAACTACTGAAACTTAAATTTATTTTACCTATCTCATTCCGTCCACCTAACAAAAATTTCAACTAACAAACTTTTTCCAATCATTCGAGAACCATTGCAATGATGTTTCTCTGTGTTTGCCAATTTATTATATAGTTATAAACAAATAAGGAGATTAATAAGAAGTTTACGACATGAACCTATCTGATTCTCACTCAGTATATAAACGCCCTCTCCCTGAACGTCTATCAATCTTTTCACCAATACTTTTCCTTTTATCAGCCGCTACTATGACAAAGGAAATGATGGAAAATTCCAATAAAGGAAAGCGCCACAGTAATAAGAACATAATCCCATTCGGTGTTTCCAAATTGGTAGAAAGGCTTTGCCTGTTCTCCTCCTGATAACAGACACAAAAAGATCGATGACTAAACAACAAACGGTCTCACATTTCCACTTCTGAATCATAATAGATGATGCCTGGAGATTGGGTTCCATTCTTATATCAGCGACACAAAATCAAATGGAAACTTTTGAATGGAATGATGAACAATACAAGTAGACTAGTATTCAGTTGAGAGGCTTTCAATATCGGCTGAAAATGGATTTCTATCGGTTTCTGCTTTCATTCAGAGAATAGCTGCTAGGTATGTACTAAAATTACACAAGTCTCGAAGTATAAACGGAAACAAAATAATGCTCCGACTCTAAAAAACAACTCGGATTATTCGCTTGAAAAAACACTTCGGTGAAAGCAAATATAAAACTTGATACGTTTTATTTCGTTTCGCATAAAACTGGCGTCCTGCTTCTTTTTGCGTGTTCCGTTAAAATATTTTCCTTTGCATTCCACGATAATTTCAACAGCAAACTGTGCGTGCAAATAGGTCGTTGCTGGTAAAGTGATGAGGATTAATATAGAATAAAGTGGTATATTCTCTGAGAAAAGGACAATAGAATCTAAACAAAAGAATCTATACTATTCATAATTCAATCACGGTTGAATCGATTTCCAAGATTATTCATTGGATGGATTAGTTGCGTCCTGAATAACAGAATACCTGTAGAAACGTTTGGAAAATGAATAAAAAAAAGATTAAACAATACAATAAACTGTATTATTGTATTAATGAGTTTAAATACTGTTCAAGGGTAAAAATCAACTGATGACTTAGTTTACTAATCGAAGAGAAGGTAGAAACCATATATTTCATCTTGAGCACAATAAACAAATCAAGATTTTTATTTGATAAACTTCCATTTATTTATTGAACCCGAAATTTTTTCTAGAAGCAATTGATCTAGAAGTAGACAGGCAACTTTTATCTTCCAACCTAAAAAAATTTATGAAATTACTTTGTCAAAACCCATTTTCAAACTCCCCGATATCAACGTACAAAAAAATAAATAAATACTTATTTCTCGATATGTTTAGATACTACTTTTTCAACTAGAAGAATTTTCAAATCAATTCGAAGTTTCGAAAATCGCGAATCTTATATTTGCAGCTCTGGTTTCAAACCCTGCATACGAATCTATATGCGGGAGGATTGAAAAGTCAGAGTAAAATAACGATTGAATTGAATACAATTCTTTACAGAACATAGCTTATACACTCGAAAGAAGTTTTTCTTTTCAAGAATCTTATTGGCTGAATGACGGTCTCCTCAAATTACAAGCAGGGCATTGAAAAGGTAACACTGACAAAATCCTGGTGATCGAAATTTGCATCGAACTATTTAAATTGAACAGTATAAGTTTTTTTAGAATCGATTGCTTCAAAATTTCCTGTTTCCTCTGTAACAACTGAACTGAGCTCAATAGTAATATTTATTTACAATAAACTACTGAACTACTATCCTTCTGCAATTGCTTCCACGGCAAGGAAAAAATTAAAAATAAGTGTAAAATGAACAACATCACATCAAGAAGGTTTTGTAGTTCTCTATTCTCAATACGATTTCACAAAGTACTTACTTTCACTAATGGTTATTCAAAATATTATTCTCCAGATGTTATTTAAACTACAGTGGTCTCTTGGCATAAACCGCTCGAACATAAGTTGAAGCATTCACTCTTGACAGAAATATTTATCTTGTCGTCATTTTATTTCATTTTCCTTACACTTTGCAGCCTTGATGCACGTCTCTGATCTTATTACGGAATTATATTTCCTAGGAGAAAAGTTGTGAATACATCATCGTCTTTTCGCGGTTTATCAGATACAACGAGACTAGAAGGAATTTATTCGGTGTCAGATTTACGTCGCAAATTCTCAGTTGCTTTTGATTGATATCTCTTTAGAAGTGAAATGGGACCTGTTACGACTTCAGTAATATACCGAAAAATTCTCGTCAAACTCAGGCATTCGCGAAATGATTCTAAGGCCCTTTTCTATTAAATATTTCATTGAAGAATATTAAAGCCGAAACCAAAATACCCATGTTCTGAAAATTATCAGTGGTGTTTTTTTTTATTGAATTAACTCATTTCAGATGATTTGAAGTAAAAGTAGCATTACTATGGAAAATTTTTCAAATAACTGGTAAAATTTTAAATTTTTGATATTTAAAAAAAAATCCAGGTGAAATACTGGAGAAATGTAGAATGTGATTCATATTACTATGAATTATTGAAGTAGTGGCAGATCATTACAATATGAGATTTTGCAAAACTGACATTTTCACAAGATTGAGAATATATTTCAGAACCTTCATTAGGTCTTTATATGTATATAAAGTCAGCTCGATTGCTTAACTCAAGTTACACTATTATTAAATTTCCAGCCATCCAGAGGTCGTCGATCTTTCATCATGGGCTCGAATAACTTTCCAATTTCTAAATGGAGTACATTTTTACAGAAATACAATCTAATCCATTTCTCAAATTCAACGAGAGAGATTCCATCTGATCTAATTTAAAGAAGGAGAGAGAGAAAACATATAGCACAGCTCTTCGAACAATTAAATATCTCCACAAATAACATTTTTCGAAGAAACCTTCACTTCTCGAATGGGTCGTAACTTTTTATAGGCCTATTCGAATAAATAGATTGAATTTTTATTGAGTAACTAAACCGAAAGTTCAGAGTAGATGAGTGAATGTTAAATTATTTCACTTCAACTTCTTCTGCATTGCAACCATCAAAATGAAAGGTGTCATTAAATGGAGTACAAATACTCGACCCGCCGTAAAACACCAACTTTATGTCGATAATCATAATTCCACACCGAAATGGATAATAAATAGATCATTTGGAAAATACTGCCACAGATAATGGCATAACACACATGTAATTAGCACTGCCAAGTTGAAAACACTATCAAAATGGGCTATCTACTAGTAGTATCACTTTCAGTTTTGTTCTTAATGATTTTTTGCAGGTCTGCCTCAAGGTGCAGCTCCAGAGGACATGCGTTTTATGATCCAGCCCTTGCCAGGAGATACGGGATTTTCGCAATGGTGTGCCGCTATGAAAATGGTCGCACAACTTCCTGGTGGAATTCCTCCAGAGTTCAGGAGTCGTCTGTGGTTGACCCTGGCAGAAAGACATTTGGCAGCTAAAGGTAAACATGGAATGAAGAATGAAAATTGAAACTTTCCATCACTTTTATTTGTGACTAACGTTACTGCACTTTCGATCTAATATACTGACATTTTCAAACTAATACAATAAACTATATTCCACACCTGAGTACAGGATATCTAATGAGATACAGGCATATATAAAATACTGTGTTCCACCTATTTTCATCCTTCAGACCAACAGAAGAGTCTTGAACAGATGCTCGGAACGTAAGTAACTCGTATCCTCATTCCTATTCAAACACTATCTTGAAAGAGACCACATAATCAACTTTGAAAACATGAAAACCATATTGCCATTGATAAAACTCTCAAAACTCTCCAAGAATAATCCGCAAAGTTATCGAATTCGAAAATTGTCCTGACTATATCATCAAACGAAGTAAGTGGAGATTATTGTATCCCGTCACACATCTCAGAACAAGCCATGTTTCTGCAAGTCACACCCTCGTTTTCACTGCCAATTCTACGTTAGCTCCCATTACCGCCCTCTGCACCTGTCCAGGGACATAAATACGAGACAAGAGCCTTAGGATCCTCAATCCTCGCTTGGGAGGATTAAAACAAAATCGAAGCCGAAAAGTCGAACAACTGGTTCAACCTGGATTTCAGATTCTGAAGTAGTAGTAGTCAGTAGTAGTCATTTCTCTAACCCAAAATTTGATATAATCAGAAATTTGTTTTCAGTTTAGTTTCTTTCCAGGAGTTAACTGGCCAGAAGTGGAAAGAACTTGTTTCAGCGAATGGTCTCATCCCGCAGATGCCGAGTTAGGAGTTCAAATAGTTAAAGATCTACACAGGACAGGCTGCAGTTTATTTTGCGGGGAGAATGGACAAGAAAATCAAGCCCTATTGAAAAGGGTGTTACTGGCTTACGCTAGATGGAACAAAGCCGTAGGTAAGATCAACCACCATATTTTGAAAAGAAATGAGTTAGGTTTTGTCAATTTGAATGAAGAGTATGTGTTCATTCATGAACAGTAAAGTCATTAACATTATCTCATATCGAACCCAAATTGAATAGTTACATTCTTTTGATTGTCGATAGAAGTGACCGAGTTTTTTGCTACTTTATTTTATGAGAATGGTAATTTATGACACGGTTGAAACGAGCAAAATATTTTCATGTAGCTACACTTTGGATTGTTAGCAGGTGTGCCAGCGAACATAAATATGTATTACTTTAATTCGTTGTCAAGTGAAACATATCAATTCATACAAAGTGCATACCCCTGTTTCATCCCGAGCTAATTATTTTTTCATCATGCTCAGGGTTTAATTAATCAAGTCGAAACACGCCAGTGGACTTTCCAATCGGGACATTAGTGAGAGAATTTATGGGATAATTCGCTGGTCTAATTTTATCGTATTCTGTTGCCCCTACATACTCCCTGATTAGAATTTCCAGCGGGTTTTTCTCTGCCTCATCTGGCGACATATCTTTGTCATCGGAAAACGAAACATCTGGGAACGCAGAGGGCATGAAATGTTTTTTCTTGTTCGAAATAGTTTGGAGATAATGTACGATTTGGAGAAGATACACTCACATAACAGGAACTTCATAACTAGAAAAAGTCAGAGAGAAATCAACTAAAATGATAATGTTTCAAGCAATGTAGAAAAGAAAGCATATTCTTGAGAATTGCCTCATTTCTTGAGAGAAATTAACTAATTAAAGAAAGTGGAGTTATGGAATTGGCTGAATTTATAATATAAGAATACGAAAATGAAATAGAAACATTATTTGGAATCCATGAATCTTAGTGAATCATTTGGAATTGTTCTGAATGGTATTTGGCTTTGTACACTTGTCTAGTTATTGTAGTGAGTAGGCAAAAAGCTATATAGTTGAACCACATATAGATGAATAAAATAGTTTTGAAAACCACATCGATAATTTCTCAGTGACCACATTGAAGACTGGTGAAAAATTATATTGGCTCTAAAAAATACACATTTTGCTATGATATAAACACAAAATATGTATTTTTCAAAATATCGTGAGAATTATAATCACGGTATTAGTAAATGTCACCTAGGATTAAAAGTCATTAATAAGAGGTCTTTGAAATTTCGATTCAATTTTGAGTTTATCATTTAAAAGGATATGTTCTTTCAAAAATAGGGATCGACAATGCAACAATGACGCATTGAATGAAATAAACAGACCAAGGAAGATGCTCGTGATAATTGATAAATAAAAAATGAATTAATAATAAAATGACATTTTTGAAAACAAATTTATATTTATATGCTCTGAAAAGAAGAACGTAAGCTTCAAATTGAATCAAACTCATCTAATCATTACAAAACACAATTCATATGATTCAAAAGCTTAAGAGAAAAATTACGTTTTTTTTATAGAGTAATTAATTTCACGACTAGAGAGATACGAACAATGTAATGTAATGAACTGATGACTTTTCCAATAATTGGGTACCTGCTTCTTTAGAACGGCTCTTCCTACTCCCCGGTCGTACATAATCCCCTCATTATTTATGTAATATTCCATCGACGGACGCCATATAATGAGGTCGCTAATGGAGAATCGATAATGTTGTTCTTGGACGAGAGAACGTGCCTTTAAAGAAGAAGCTGAAACAAACAGCGGAACGTTTTGTTGAACACGGACTCCAGTTTTATCCGACGTTTATTATCCCTTTGTTTTTGTTGGGCTTCGATCAAGTTGAAAAGTATCGTAATATCCTTTTTTTTTCGGCAAGTTATGACGGTTATTTGGTGCGATGCTTTGCAGGATATGGAGAGCGCATCCCTAAAAAATTATCCTGTTATGAGTTCAGCGTTGAACCACAACAAAATATATGGATATGCGTCTCCGCCCTCGTCTACTGTTTTGCGTCTGTTGCTCCTACTACGGATGTTTCATTAACAAATCAACAAGAGCGGGGACTGTTTTAGGTTTTGGTGGAGGCGGAAATGATACTTTTTCCCGACACCTCCACCAAATGTCACGTCCCTGGTTGGGTCATTCGGTAACCAATTACCAATTTTTACTTATTGGGGGTTCGACTCCTAATTTTGTCCCTTCAATTTATTCACCCAGCTCATGAGGTA